>CM075021.1:3270128-3281400 GCA_037576675.1 Pangasius sanitwongsei | reverse complement strand
ATAGACTTCAAAGCACTATTGTAAGTCGCTCTGGATAAGGGCGTCTGCCAAATGCCGTAAATGTAAATGTAAATGTTAAGCATGGTGGTGGAGGGCTGATGATTTGGGTTTGTTTTTTGTGAGGCCATCTCTCCAGCAACTTAAGCTTAAAATTAGATCATGCAAAAGTACAATGATCCTAAGCACACTGGCAATTTGACATCTGAATGGCTAAAGAAGAAAAAAATCAAGGTGTTAGAATGGCCAAGTCAAAGTTATTTTTGCTAAAGGTGGTTTTCTACATGTTACTGAATTATACGGTGTGCTTATTTTTCTGGTTTCTGGATGCTGATTTACCTTTCGGAAAAAATGACTATAAATGGAAATCTGTTGTGTTTTTTTGTTGTTGTTGTCACGTGAGGTTATTTATCTGCTTATAGAAGTTGGTGAGCACCATACAATTGTTTTTTTTAAACCCTGATAAATAAAAACATATAATTGAATGAAAGTGTACTTTCTTTTTCCCATGAATGTATGTGCATGCCTTTATTGCCACAATTTACCATCTTATAATAGCTACTTCCAGCATGATAATGCGCCACGTCACAAAGCACACCTCATATCAGACTGGTTCCATGAACGACAGTGAGTTCAGTGTACATCAATGGCCTCCGCAGTCACCAGGTCTGAATCCAAAAGACCAGATTTGCAGCATGAATGTGCAGTGGACATATCTGCAGCAATTATGTAATACATTCATGTCAACATGGACCAGAATCTCAAAGGAATGTTTATAACAACATGTGGAATCCATGACATGAAGTATTGAGGCTGTTCTGAGGGCAAAGGGAGGCCCTACCCAGTATTAGCCTTGTGGTTTGTGTGTGTGTGTGTATGTATGTGGGTGTAAATACTGTGTAAGAAGCCTAGCAGTAAAGGAAGTGGGGAAAAAAACACAGTGAAGAGGAAACTTTTTTTTTTTAAGCTTTTCTAGGATTTCAGATTGGCTTACATAATCTCTTCCCTCCGCTACAGTTTGGCACAGATCGAGAGGACACAAAGTACACAAACCTTTGCATACAGGAGCAGACATACCGTAGCAATGTTTTTATACTATTTAGTGGAAAACCTTGATGTTAAGAGCTGGCTTATAGGATTTTTTCTTTTCCTACTACTTCTTGATATCATCAGGAATAAAAATCCATCCAATTTTCCACCAGGACCATGGCCCCTACCTTTCGTGGGAAACATTTTCACTGAGCTTAACTTCAAAACAATAGACAAGGTAGGATAAAAAGACCATTTTGACATTTTGTTTGTTTGTGTGTTTGTTTTTAATCATTAGAAAGTCTTGAGTAGAACAACTATATTTTTATTTTCTTACCAACTGTGGCCAGAAATGAAAAACTCCTTTAAAAACCTTATACAAAAAAAGTTTTGTGTCAAAGTAATAAAAATGTTTTGTAATACATGTGTAGAAAATGTGTAAAATATATGAACAGTTCAAAATCTTTTTTTTTTCTTTTTATTATTTTTCACTGTACCACTACCTTTCACTCTTTTCTCCATTGCTTGTATGTATTTAAACAAAGCTTGCTGAGAAGTATGGAGGTGTTTTCAGCCTGCGTTGGGGCAGTGAGAAAACTGTGTTTATCTCTGGACATAAAATGGTGAAGGAGGCTCTCATTACTCAGCTGGACAGCTTTGCAGACCGTCCCGTTGTCCCTCTCTTTCACAACGTCTTTAAGGGACTTGGCAAGTAAAATAATAATAATGGGGCATGTACTTTTCTCAGTTAATAAATACTGTATTTTTTCACCATTATTACAAATGAGTGTCTTTGATACCAAATTATCCTGATAACTTCCTTAAAAAAAAGAACAGTACTTTGATGACCTAACTGGTGTTTGGTATGTACATCATAAAATTTGTACACTCCAAAAATGTCTGGGTTGAAAAATACAATATGAGTTGTTTTGTTGTTTTTTTTAACCACATAGCTGGGCAACGATTGGATATAACACACACTGGATTAATTTAGCCTAGCAAAATGGGTTGTTCATTTAACCCAACATGTTGTGTTGAAAAAATAAACCAGTATTTTGGGTCATATTTACCAGATTGTTAATGATATCTTATCTTCTTACTATATGTGGGAATTATTTTGCTTAAAGTAATTCCTGTAAAAAATATGACAACACTTATGATGAGGCTAACAGGTAAATAAACATGTCTAGCATACATGGAATAAATAAAAATGTTCAACACAGACAAAAGAAGCCTTTACTGTAAATTAAGAGGAAAAAAACATTAATAGCAATCATGCATTTAAACAGTATATATTTATATCTTTAACATTAATCATTAAAATATTAATCATCATTTTATTAACATGGGAGTTAACCAGCTTTAGAATTAATACAATCAATTATGTAATAAACATATTTTTTAAAACATCTCTAGTGCTACATTTACATTGAAAATACAAGAGGTGGAAACATTACAGCTCAAGGATTTAGCTCCTGTTGCCATTTATGTAATATAGCAGCTATAAAATAGTCGTTAATGCACCAGGGTCTCTTTTTCTCTCGTGACATGCAGCTTGTCATGTTCCCGAGAAACCGCAATGTGCAAAATGGTCTGTCCTGAAGATTTCCTGTGGCAGAAAACTGACACTGGAGACTCCTTCAACAAACATCTCTTTACAGAAAGGTTCACCCTTTCTTGGAACATAACAGCACATTTTTTAAAATCAGTTTATTATTAGGGTTAAATTACATGAATGTCTGTCTTACAAGTCCCTGTAAATTAACTGTGATGTGACTTTTGCAAAGCACTGATACTGAGACTCCTTCCATAAATGTTAAATAAATGTCTCCAAAAAAAACCTCACCACAGCAATGATTATATGTTTTACTTTGTGAAACAATGTCACGTTTTTAAAATCACTTTATTATTAGTCTTTATTGTCATTGTTCAAAGTACATGTACTAAGCCAATGAAATGCAGTTAGCATCTAACCAGAAGTGCATAAGTGGCATATTTACAATAAATTACAAACAAGGATATATAGCTATGAGGGAGATATGTACAGGGGAATGGATGACTTATGTACAGGAGGTGCAGTAGGTATTATAAATAAGGATAAATGTGATCTATATATGTATATACAATCAGTGTAAAGTGGTGAAGACATGTTAATGAGGACATGCTAAAAAGAGAACTGAGACCAGGTCCTGCAGTAGTGGAGGAGAGGGGTAGGAGAGGAAGTGATGGAGGACAGGACGGGTTGATGCATCTGCACTGTCTACAGTGTGCCTGAGAATGAACCAGTCAGTAACCTAGCTGCAGGATTACACAACCCAATAAAATGACCCAATAAGTTCAACCCAGTGTGTAGGTTGAAAAAAATAACCCAGCATTTTTAGTGTACAAAATGTGACCGTTCATCAACTATAATAAAGAAAATAAATAAATAGCATTCAAGAACTTCTAATACTCAAGATTGGTACTGTATGAAATATTTTACATGCATTACATCTAATCTTTTTTAATATAAATATAATCTAATTGGATACACTGAGATTTGCTGTGCCATGCTCTGAAGGTGTAGTTCTCAGTAATGGGTACCTGTGGAAAAACCAGAGGAAGTTTATCGTCACACATCTACGCCACTTTGGTGAAGGGAGGAAGACCTTAGAGCTGAGTATCCAGCAGGAGAGCATCTTTCTGTGTGATGCTTTCAAAGCAGAACAGGGTAAGTGGCCACTCCGAAAGTTATTAATCAGGAGATTCTTGGGGAGGTTTCTTGGCTTAAAGCAGGTTTTCTCATTAACTAAGAAATATAAAGTACCTCAGTTCAGGACTTTTTGTTACAAAATGTTGTTGATGTTTAGAACAGATTTTAAATAGACATACAGTACACAACAAAATTATGTATGTAATGTACAAATCATATTTCTGTGCCCATTTAGGTCCTTTTGATCCTCAGTTTTTCCTGAACAATGCAATCTCAAACATCATCTCTGCACTAGTTTTTGGCCATCGCTTTGAATACCATGATGAGAATTTCCTGAATATCTTGCATTTGGATGCTGAAGCTATCGTTTTGGCAGGTTCTACCAAAGCTCAGGTCAGTAGGCAGAAATTCTACTCTAAGAGCAAATCAAACAATTTTTTATTCACAGATTGATGATTTTCTGGATTATATTATTATGGAATATCACATTTGGAATTCTTGTTTGTGACCAACTTATTATGTGACGCTTCATTATGTGAGATATTTACAAATAGATTCACCACTGTCTTATTTTTGTGTCCTCTATGGCATCTGGTAGTTGTATAATGCCTTCCCTCGCCTCTTTGATTACCTTCCTGGCCCTCATCAGAAGATTTTTGCCAACTACGCAAAAATAGTAGCGTTCTTAGAAGAAGAAATAAGAAAACACAAGGAGAACTGGGATCCCTCAAATCCTCGGGACTACATCGACAGTTTCTTTCTAGAAATGGAGAAGGTTTGTTTGAGATGTTAGCAAATTTGCTCTTGAACAGTCTGTGGGCCTGAATTGCAAAAAAAAAAAAAAGGTGAGGAACCAGTCATGCACAAAGTTTAACACTTCTCTTTTGGAATAATTTAGAAAAAGAGTGATCCTAAAGCTGGATTTAACGTCGACACATTATTGGTTGCAATGCTGGACTTGTTTGAAGCAGGGACAGAAAGCGCAGCCACTACAATGCGCTGGGCTTGTCTCTTCATGATGAAGTACCCTGAGATACAGAGTGAGCACATGCTTTTACCAATTCATAAGATTCAGAGTCTGTTGAGTCTGAAAACTAGATACAGTCCTACATTCAATTTGCTGCACAGCTATGTTTCAAATTAGGACTATTGTCTTATTTTTCCAGAAAAGGTGCAGGCAGAGATAGACAAAGTGATTGGACAGTCACGCCAGGCCAGCATGGCCGACAAACCCAACATGCCCTACACTGAAGCTGTTATTCATGAGATTCAAAGGATGGGCAACATTGTGCCCCTGGGTTTCCCCAAGATGGCCTGTAAAGATACTGTACTGGGTGGATCCTTCATACCAAAGGTTTGACCTTAATCACCAAATAAATTAATAATTATGTATACACAAATACAACGTAACAAGTGATATTTCTTCCTCTCTCGTCATTAGGGTACAATTATTACTACAAATCTGTCGTCTGTGCTTAATGACAAGAACGAGTGGGAAACACCAGACACGTTTAACCCAGGACACTTTCTGGATGATCAAGGCCAGTTCCTGAAGAAGGATGCTTTCCTGCCCTTTTCAGCAGGTAAAGCAAATATGCAATGCTGTATAGATGTCTGACAACTGGATAATACAAACAAAGAACAACAGTTAACAGTGATACTTAAAAGACAAGACGTCTCATTTGTGCGTTATGCAGGTAGGAGAGCATGTCTGGGGGAGCAGCTGGCTCGTATGGAGCTCTTCCTGTTCTTCACCTCTCTGTTGCAGTGCTTTACATTCTCCCCTTGTCCTGGAGAAGAGCTGAGCTTGGAGGGCCAGATGGGCTTCACGTATGCACCCAGACCCTACCGCATGTGTGTGACACCACGCTAAGCGCCCATACACAGATATATACGTTTTAAGCTAGCTGTTGTAAGGAACCTTATGTTGACCCCTATGATCTGTCCCAACAGCTAACTTCTCTTTTAAGTAGGAATGAACAAGCATGATGAATTTTATTTTGGTTTCTAGCAGCATTATAGTGCAGAATAACTACAATGCACAATATATTGTTTGGCATGATTCGGTTTTAGCCACCCTATAATTCTCCTTTTACTGTGAGGGGAAATATTAACGTTTTTGTTATACTATATACTTGTATCTACCTCATATTTACACACATAATGGCTTTTGACTTTGTACTTATATTAAAATATGTATTCATAAGCATAAACAAAGATATAAACCAAGTTTGTTGCAAAGCCGTATTTGGCAATTAGAGCTTTGAGACATTTATAGTAAGAAGTAATTAGCTTTTTGCAGCATTGTGGTTTAATTTTGGCCATTCCACAAGCTGTCTTCAAACCTTGAGGTTACAAGGGTCCTACTGATGGACAATTTCAAAATCCTTCATAAATAAAGTCACCTTCATCTTCTTCTTTTTAGAAACCAGTTGAGTTGATTTGGCTGTATGTTTGTTGCCTTGTTGAAATGTCCATCTTCTCATCCAGTTTCTTGGATGATGAGATTAAATTTTCCTCTAATATGTCCTGGTGTATCGCTCCGTTCATTTTTACTGTGATGACGTGTAATGCTCCAGTACCATTTGCAGTGCCCTGTATCATTCAGTGACCAATATCATGATGCTCCCACCTCTGCACTTCACCCTGGGGGGGGAAACGATATATAAAACAAAATAAAATAAAATAAAATAATTTTTATTAAATTTTTTTTATATCTTCTTCTTCTGCCTAGGGCAGCCCATAGAACCATCTGGAAAAAAGTTGTGAAATTTGGCACACTGACTGGAGAGGGTCTAAGGAACATTCTGACCAAATTTGGGCCAAGTATTGCCAACTCTCTAGCGCCACCATCGGGTCGAATTTGGGCCTAATTTGGAAGTACGTTTATAGTCATAACTTCTGAACCATGTGTCCAAAATTTAAAAATTAAAAAGCCCTGGGTCAAAACGAGTTCAACGCACCATAGGACATCAACTTTCACCTAATTAGATCTTCTGCCATCTTGCATTTGTCAAAAACTGTTTTTTCCCCACAAAAATCCTTCAGATTTTGTCCAATCATTACCAAATTTGTCATCTTCAGAGTAAGCCTCAAAAAAGTTGAATACGAAAGTTGAAGACTTTGTGCACTGACACAAAACTTGTTAGGCATCTTCAGGACCAAGACCTGAAGCTATGCAACAAATTTCGTGCCAATATAACAAAAGTTATAACAAAAGTTATAGTAACATGCTAAATATTTTTGCTACTCCATTTTTGCTACTCCTCCTCCACATTTAATCCAATCTTCACCACATTCGGCTCACATCATCTTGAGACCTGTCTAAAAAAAATGTCTCCTGGCATTCTAGCCGTTCAATGTGCTATTAAACAGACAACATACGACTGACAGGGTTTAATATCAAATCGCATTTTTATTGCGCAATTTCCAATAAAAAAAAACAAACACAATATAAGACAAATATATGTCTGTTGCAGATACTTGCACAAAGTGGGAAAAAAAGGCCCAGACTGATGAGAAAAAACATAAATACCTTAGATGTTTAAAATTGCAAGAAGAAAAAAATTTTCAGGTAGCAATCACAACTACAGGTCAAAGTAGCAACAAACAACACTACAATGCCACCCTGCTGCCCATTTGTTCATCTAGACCTTTCCTCCTACAGTCAGACAATTCCACCAGTGTCCGTGGTCAAAACATACACATCATGAGTGCAACTACAGATCACTTTTGAATCCCTTTGCCTAAAGTTATGGCTCTGCTTTCCTGTGATTGCTTCGGCAACAACCGTGTCTATGAATGTGTGGCTCACCGAGTTTGTGTGCTCGGCCCCCGAAAATGCTTTAATTATTATTATTATTATTATTATAAGGTTTCTCAATTTCTCTCTCTCTCTTTATATATATATATATATATATATATATATATATATATACACACACACACACAACAACTGTAGCACGTCTGTGAATGTGTGGCTCAGCTTACAGCTTTTATTATTATTATTATTATTATTAATTAATCATGAACTTCATATTATATACAGTAAACATTATTACATATTGTATATGTATACCCATTATATGAAACCACTGTAAGCATTATATTGTATAAAGTTTTCTTTACCCTGACTGCCTAAGAGACTCATTAAAAATGAACATGCTGAAAGTGTCTCCTGTTTGATGTCACACATGTATAAGTTTCAGCTCTGGTGATCTTATCACTTTTGGAATTAGGTTAGAAACTTTCTACCAGTAAGTCATGAAAGACCATGTTACATAACACAAGCCTTATGTTCAACATTTGTTTTTCTGTAGCACTATATGCAGCTGTTCAATCCTACAAGTCACTTAAAGTGAACATGTTTTAATATGGTGTCCTGTATATGGTGAATCAATTTTTTTTTAAAAATTATTAAAATATTGTGGCTATTCCAGAACCATTGTAGTGGGGGAAAACACACTGTGATCTGTTTCCCCTGGAGCAGAAAGTAAACAATTCATGAGTGTCTCTGTTTTACTTGGATACCACAAGAGACTGATTATGTAACCATGAACTCTGCTGCACCCGAACCATGTGCACAGATGTAGACATATTAGGTTGAGATATCATATAACATATCTTAGGTTGAGATGTACTAGAGAACTATCCAAATACATGGTGCTCTAGGTTACTCCAAATAATCTTTCCGATGATTACAGCTAGAAGATAGCTATGATTTTTTATTCCTTATACGAGCTATTCACCTTTAAAGAGTGGCTGATTTTTACTGCATTTCTCTTGTTTGTTGTTCATGTTATTTGGAATAAAAATTCCCCTAACTTTCCTCCAGGACCTCTGCCTTTGCCTTTCCTGGGAAATGTCTTTACAGGAGGTGACTATAAAACTATGAATAAGGTGAGTTTTTAAAGTCTAATAATGACTTTAGAAACAAAGTGATAGCTATTTGTACTGTAGCTAAGTATTAAACAAATGAACTTAAATACTTGTACGCTAATCCATATTAGTAAATCATATGCCTCTGATATCATTAAGATGGTACACTATGCTGAACCAGTGTTGAAACAGTTCTTACAGAATAGCATTTGTTTGAAAGGTTAAGTCTATTGTTAAATATAAACTTTAGGAGATAACACTTCGTGAGTAAAATCCTCATTTGCAAAATGATGAGTAACATGGTTGTATGTTGTATAAATTGCCTTTTTTCTCCAGTTAGCAGAAAAGTATGGGAATATTTTCAGTCTCAGGAGAGGTACTACTAAAATTGTGTATGTTTCTGGATATAAGCTGGTGAAAGAAGCTCTTGTCATTCAAGGAGAAAGCTTTGCTCGTTGTGTATCACCTTTATTTGATGAAATTTACAAAGGCAGAGGTAAGTCAGTCTGAACATTTGTGGATACAATACTTTTACTTAAATACAGTATGTTTAGAAGACTAAACAAAGCAAGAATTTAGCACTTTCCATTGAATGTGAGGTTACATCCTTCAGTGTGTACAGTGTGTGTTGTGTTATCATTTAGATTACTAAATAGCATTAATGAAAGGAAAATAAGGCTCCGCCTGCATCTCGAGGTTGGATGTCCATTTTTTTCACTTTTACTTTAACCTCCTTCTTTCTGAACCATGTAACTTGTTTTATTCTTCTGTATCATGGAACATGGGGGGAAAAGGTCTGTCATTTACCAATGGCTACCCATGGAAGAAGCACCAACAATTTTCTGTTAGTTACTTCAAGAACTTTGGAGAGGGAAGAGAGACTCTACAACAAAAAATCCAGCAGGAATGCTACTTCCTGTGCAAAGCATTCAAGCAGGAACAGGGTGAGTTCTGTAGTACTGGAGCAAGAACAGCATTATTAAGAAAATTTCAGTTGTAATTTCACAAATTTAGCACAGTGGTGCAGTGGGAAGCGTTGCTGCCTCACAGCTCCTGGGGTCTGATTCAATCCTGACCTCAGGTTACTGTATGTCTGGAGTTTTGCATGTTCTTCCTGCATGGGTTTTCACTGGGTTCTCCAGTTTCCTCCCACCTCCCAAAAATATGCCGGTTGGTGGACTGGCTATGGTAAATTGGCCCTAGGTGTAAATGAGTGTCCAGAGCCTTGTGTCCAGCGTTTCCAGCATAGGCCAGCTCTACTGTAACACTGTCCAGGATAAATCAGTTACTGAAGATGAATGAATGAATGAATGAATGATATCTTGACGATCAAAATAGTTGGATACGAACTGTTGGGAGTTGCCTTATCACTGCCAGCCTCACGTGCAAACACAATCTCAGTTTACCATGACCTGCATTAATCTTTAACAAGAGTGCCATTTCCCAAGATCATTCCCTGATTACTAATCATATGCACCTGTTCCCAATCATACTAATCCCTTTAAATAATCCAGACATTCACAGTGAAATCTCGCTATTGTGTTCTGTCAGTGATGAGTCTGAGCCTTTTGTTTTGACTGACATTCTGCTTTTGTCTTACTGTGTATTGTGTATAGCTTTGGATTGCCTGCTTTGATTTTCTTTTTTTAACAAACTTGAATTTGCATTCAAACCCTGTGCATCAGCTTCTGGTTGATGGTGTAGACCACTGTTACACAGGGAAGACATTCAATAGCATTTCATTGGGGACCAGATTTGTCAAATCAAAAGATATTCGAAAATGATTATATTCATCACAAAAGTCATCACTCATTGTACCTACACACTCAGGTGTACCTACCATTTAGGCCATTTTGTAAGTATAAAATTACAGACAGTATTTGTTGCTATGCACAATTTATCAGCCCCACTCAACATATCAATGGAAAAGGGCCAGATATTAATTTATTCTGAGCACAGTAGTGACAGTCGTCATTGTAAATGAGAACTGGTTCTCAATTGACTTACCTGGTTAAATAAAGGTTATTATAAATAAAGGTTATTATTATTATTATTACAGTGGCATGGTAGAGGCATGTTAATGAGTGTTGTGCTGCTACGGGCCTATCAGCAGTGTACCATTTTAAAATAATAAGACTTCTTGTTTTACATACAAGATACTGTATGTCCAACGTCAGTAACTCCAAAGGAGATATTCAGATTGTATAGGGTTTTTGTTGTTGTTGTTGTTCTCTCATCTCGCATTCAAAAGATGTTTCTCAACTGCAGGCTGTCCATTCGACCCTCTCATCAAAATCAATAATGCAGTAGCCAATGTGATCGGCACCCTGGTGTTTGGGCATCGCTATGAGTATGATGACGTTCAATTTCAGAAACTTCTACGCATGAGCGCAGAGTCTGTGTATCTCACTGGCTCTGTATGGAATGAGGTACAGGATTCAGCTTTACACTCTAATGAACAAAAATGAAGTGCAACAGCTCAAATTAGGGCTAATGAATGAGAAAAAATATTATTTATATCCAAATATGATGTACAACCTCCAACATTCATTAGCAATAAGCAATTGAATTTGAGGAGACTTTGTGTATTGTTATATATATATATATATATATATATATATATATATATATATATATATATATATATATATATATATTGTTTTTATAATAAAGAAA
>CM075021.1:3225006-3268999 GCA_037576675.1 Pangasius sanitwongsei | reverse complement strand
CTGTTCCAGCATGACGATGCCCTTGTGCACAAAGCGAGCTCCATGAAGACATGGTGTGTGAAGGTTGGAGTGGAAGACCTCGACTGTCCTGCACAGACCTCAACCCCACTGAACACCTTTGTGATGAACTGGAACACCGACTGAACCCCAGACCTCCTGAACACAAATCCCCACAGCCACACTCCAAAATCTAGTGGAAAGCCTTCCCAGAGGAATGGAGCTTATTATAACAGCTAAAGGGGAGAATAATTATATGTTAATGCCCATGGATTTGGAATGGCCACATATGGGTGTGATGGTCAGTTGTACACATACCTTTGGCCATATATATCTGTTCGTTCATTTCACTCTAGATTTTCAGTTTAATGAGCATTTCCTGAAATAATTTTCAGAGAAGAAATGACAAGGAAGCCCAGTTTAACACAGACAACCTGCAATGGTGTATGGTGGACCTGTTTGAGGGAGGAACAGAGACAACAACTAACACCCTACGCTGGGCTCTGCTTTACATGATAAAATATCCACTGATTCAGGGTATGCATTTCTGACTGCTGTCACAAAATGACAAATTACACCATATGGCCAAAAGTTTGTTGACACCTGACAATCACATCCATATGTGCTTGTTGAACATCCCATTCCAGATTTAGTTCCGTTTTGCATTTATTATAACCTCCACTCTACTGGGAAGGCTTTCCACTAGATTTTGGAATGTGGTTGTGGGGATTCGAGTTCACTGAGGAGGTCTGGGGTTCAGTCGGTGTTCCAGTTCATCCCAAAAGTGTTCAGTGGGGTTTAGGTCAGGGATCTGTGCAAGTTCTTACACTCCAACTTTGGCAAACCATGCCTTCATGGACCTTTTGCACACTTTGTGGACAGGGGCATTGTCATGCTGGAACAGGTTTGGGCTCCTAAGTTGCAGTGAAGATAAACTGTAATGCTACATACAAAGACAACCTATACAAATGTGTGCTTACACACATCCATCCATCCATTTTCTGTAGTGCTTATCCTACACAGGGTCACGGGGAGCCTGGAGTATATTCCAGGGTGACTCGGGGCACAAGGTGGGGGACACCCTGGACGGGGTGCCAACCAATCAAAGGCAAAGGTCAGGTGTCCACAAACATATAGTGCCATATGGTGTATATTAAACTTATTGTCCATTTTATATAAGGTTTAGCAGTTTAAAAGTAAATTAGCCATAAAATTGCCTTTCCCTCCAATTAGAGAAAGTCCAGGAGGAGATTGAACGTGTGATTGGACAGACACATTTCCCCACTATGGCAGACAAAGCAAACATGCCCTACACCAATGCTGTCCTTCATGAAGTGCAGAGGAAAGGTGATATTGTCCCACTGAATATGGCCAGGGTGGCCACAAAAGACACTATACTGGGAGGATATGTGGTACCAAAGGTAAGGGGGAATGCATTATGGTAGTCAAACTCAAAGAGTCATCCATTCATCATCAGTAACCGCTTTAGGGTTGGTCAGGGTTGTGGTGGATCCAAAGTATATCCCAGGAACACTGGGCACAAGGCAGGAGAACTCACTCCAAATGGAATGCCAGTCCTTCACATGGCATGTGCAAAGATTTTATCTGAAATATAGAGGAAAATGTTATACTGATTACTTACAGTAAAGTTTATTAATCTGATACTAAAATATACTATATGTTATACTGATTATTTCTTCTTCAATTAATAACCCCCAATATTTGATTTTTTAATTATTTTATAAAGAGATGATTTCTCTTTTGTTTCTAGGGAACTGTAATGATTACCAACCTCTCTTCTGTGCTGCATGATAAAAATGAGTGGGAAACACCAGACACCTTCAACCCAGAGCACTTTCTGGACTCAGAGGGCCATTTCCGCAGGAGAGATGCTTTCCTTCCGTTCTCTGCAGGTACAATGAAATGTATTCGTTATCTAACACTACATAATGCATCTTATAGTTATAGCAGTGTTAAAAACTCATGAAAAGTCATGATCTTTAGATGTCTTTGACTTGTAGGTAAGAGGATGTGTCCTGGTGAGTACCTGGCTCGTGTGGAACTGTTCCTTCTCTTCACCTGCCTCCTGCAGAAATTTACATTTAACCCTCCACCTGGAGAAGAGCCCTGTGTGGACAGTCAGCTGGGCTTTACTAAGGTCCCCATGCCGTATAAGTTGTGCGCCTCCCAACGATGAAGTCATGGACAGATATGTAGGCACACCTGAAAACATGGTTAGTATATGAGAATATGGTTAGTATGTATGAAATGAAAGTAGTTAATTTAGAACTTTACTAAGTTACTTATGTACAGCGTGTGTCTTTGAAGGAAGTTTTGAAACTAACTTAATTTTGGAATTATTAGCAATAATCATGAAGTACTTACTAAACATAATAAATTGGTCATTCAGTTTGGCTCATTTTGGAAAGTGTTTTTTTAAAGGCAGCTGTTGTTAAGCTACTCCTTGACCCATCCAGCCTCTCCTATTACTGTCCAATCTCCAACACGCCATTTCTATCTGAGTTTGAAGAAAGTTCTTAGTTCCTAAGAATGTGTCTCTATCCTTGAGTGAGTGAATATGTACATTCTTGGCCTGTTGAAGATCTGTTGTAATCGTAGCAACATGAAAAGATTTCAGGTGCAGTGTATGAAAGAAGAAATGATTAATCATTGACTTTGTTGCATGATATTTAGGGTGTGTGTTAGATACTCTTTGGACTGTGCAGAATGCCTGTGTGTGTGAGTGCACAGGAATAAAGAGCACCATCTCTGCATCCCAGTTCTCCTGACTCTCTCCTTTGTACAAGGAAAGGATTTCCAACAGTAACATTTAACAGTCTTCAACCTGTGGTTATGTAGAACTTGGCACATTTAATTTAAACAAATTGCTATGCTTGCTCTGCCTCCAATGATGTTAGGTTATAGGAGGCATAGCTGATTCTGTACAGGTTAGGACTGCCTTAGAATTAGAAAATTTAACCAGAAGGTAAAACATAAATTCTACCCACTTGTTGAATGCTTTTTTACATATATGTGTAAGGATCTGAGCGACTTTGACAAGGGCCAAATTGTGATGGCTATCATCTGAGCATCTCCGAAACAGCAGGTTGTGTTCCTGCTATGCAGTGGTTAGTACCTACCAAAAGTGGTCCAAGGAACGACAACTGGTCAACCAGCGACAGGCTCACTGATGTGCGTGGGGAGCGAAGGTTAGCCCGTCTGGTCCGATCCCACAAATGAGCTACTGTAGCACAAATTGCAGAAAAAGATAATGTTGGCTATAATAGAAAGGTGTCAGAACACACAGTGCATTGCGATTTGTTGCGTATGGGGCTGCATAGCCACAGACCTATCAGAGTGCACATGCTGAACCCTCCACCACAGAAACCACCTACAATGGACAGGTGAGCATCAGAACTGGACTGTGGAGCAATGGAAGGTGGCCTGGTCTGACGTATCATGTTTTATTTTACATCATGTGGAAGGCCTGGTGCGTGTGCGTTGCTTACCTGGAGAAGAGATGGCACCAGGATGCACTATGGGAAGAAGGAAAGCCGGCAGAGGCAGTGTGATGCTCTGGGAAATGTTCTGCTGGGAAACCTTGGGTCCTGGCATTCATGTGGATGTGACACACACCACCTACCTAAACATTGTTGCAGACCAAGTACACCCCTTCATGCCAACAGTATTTCCCTAAAGTGACCTCTTTCAGCAGCATAATGCGCTGTCACACTGCAAAAATTGTTCGGGAATGGTTTGAGGAACCTGTTGGTTCAACACCTCAAATGGTGTTGACTTAGCCTCCAAATTCCCCAGATTTCAATCTGAGGGCATCTGTGGGATGGGCTTTTTAAGTGCATCCTTCTTAAAAGAGCTTTTTATTATGTAGGTGGCATCTAATAGTTGATTTTGAAATTTGACATCATCACAAAACAACTAAACTGTACAATTTTACAGTTCTTAAAATTTTACGGTTCTTATTTGCCTTTCCCTCCATCTGACCCACTGTGTGGCCAAGAAGTGTGCTCATGCGTTCTCTTCCCTGCATGACAAATTGTTAACTGTTGCAGACTTAAAATGTTTTATTATTGCCATAATCATGTGTTTGATTGTTTTTGTTTATGTGTATGTTTTATGTCAATGTTTTTTAATATCTTATCTTGTGCAGGTCAACAACCATCTGTTCCTTTGACAAGAGATTAAAAAAAAAAAAGTATGCATGAAGTAATAATTAATATAATCAAGATATTCAATATATAACACCATCTAGAAGAGTGATGAGTGACATCTCAATAAACTTAATAATTTCAATAAAACAAACATGCATAATACACTTTGTGTGGGAGTGTTTATTTTTGTGCAGAAAACAAAGATTTAGGTATCCATAGATTATTTATAGTAATTTATTTCTTTATTAAGCTTTGTGATTGACAAAAACATATTAACATTCAGTAATGACATACACAACCTTAAAAGCCTATCTCTTTTAACATTTTACATAAGTATCTGTATTTATCATTCACAACAATTTCATCATACTTCCCAGTAAAGGATAAAAATCCTATATTCAACACAATAATAATTAAAATAGAAAGTAAATTAGAGATTAAGACTCTATTTAAGAAACTTGACTAACCAGTAAGAGTGTAAACTGAGCCAAAAGTAGTGTTTACCAATCCAGTGTTGAGCGACAGCCTCAGGTTACCTTTCGCAGGTCAACAAAAAGGCTGGGAGCAAAAGTGTGAACCCTCTGGGTTGGGGAACACTGGCTAAAGATTTTCCAACAAAAACTAATCACCTTTGTATGATACAATCCCAAATTATTCTGACCCTCTGACAGTCTTTCTAAATCTATACTACAGCAACAGATCATTTATTGGTCACGAATGGTTTCCATAAATAAATGCCAGTTGGTGAAAAAGAAAGCAATCAGAAAAAAAGGTCACAGCATTTCACCCTATATTAGGACGATTGGGCTGGGATGCCATGACCATGAGCTGGTGATTTAATCCTGATATCTGATGCCTTTACACATTAAAGCCAGATAAAATATACAAGAGGCAACAAGGTTCTGCTGCTGTTCATAAGAGCATGCACGAGTCCAATCACAGACAATTTCTGTATTAAATAAATTATTATTGATGTTAAATTATACAGACAGCTTGTTCTAGTTGATTAAAGACTGTCTGTAGCACCTACATTTAAATTTTTGTGATAATTGTACTTGATAATTGTGGTAATTGTTTACTTTTTGTATTCAATTATAAGAAATGTGGTCATTTTGTAGTAGAAAAAAAAAAATGAGCATTTGGTGTCCAGCACCATATATGCCTTTTTCCTGATCACTCAATGTAGCTGATTTCGTGAACATGCATGGAAGCTGAGAGGTTAAATGAAATGTCAATAAACACACGTCTCTATATATACATTCAGGGCAATAGTAGTATTCATATTTATAATAGTACACATTACCTGACTGCATAGAATACTACTGGAAGTCCAGATTATCCTTCATCATGCATCTTAAATGCATACCAAGGACAATATCATGATACATCTTTCTCTGAATTTGTCTTTCACAAATGTCACTGTTGAAATAATAATATAGATATCAAGCCAGTAATAAATACAGCTATTGCAGCTTGTCTTATGTAACTAATTGCAGAGGCTGTAGTCTGTTGTGTGCATGGTAAATTAAAGTGTGTAATAGTCTGTAAAATTGAGTTACTGTGCTTGAGTGAGAATTGTTAAATCCTTGCTTGATTGTTTGAGTATATATGTGGTATTGTAAGTGCTAATGTTCACATTATGGCATGCTTGTCCCTTTATTTAGGAGTTCAAGGTGTTTAAGGTCACTTGAGTGTGCACTTGAGAAAAGGGAAAAACAGGTGTAGTGGGCGGGTCAAGTCATCACTTGGAGGAGCTGGCAGACACGTTGATTGACATGGCGCGTCGTGAGTTGGTCACCTGACGTTGCTGGGCTAGGAAGGACTGGCCAGGTGGCACCAGAGAGTTCGAGCACCCGCTCAGACGAGACTCAATCGCCAGCTTATGAAAATTCAGGCTCTGTGTAGCGTGTGTGTGTGTGTGTGTGTGTTAAGGAGAAAAGATGTTGATTCCAAGTATATGAATATATTCACAATATTTACACAGACCTTGTAAGTAAAGCCTTGAAAAGTTCCTCTTTACCTTATTGTACCATGCAGTCACAATCAGTTTCTCCTCATACTCTCTCAGCTTAGCCTGCTCACACTCTCTCTGTGGAAGACAAAGGAACAAGAGAGATGTTATACACGGAGAGAGGAAAAGATTAAAATGAGTTTAGGAAGATTAAAAAGATTTTTAAAAACAAGTAAAGAATAAGACAGGGCATACTGTTACAGGGAATTAATCAATGACAACATCCTGCCTTTTCTTTTTTTTATTAATTAAAGTCATACATTTTAATCATTTATAGTTACTTTCTGCCATCACTTACATTATAGTACCTATAAACTGTTTTTCCCACACTTTCTTCTAAAGTTAAGACAAAAAAATGCTTTCCCATGGTAGAAAACTTGAAGAAACTGCTTTACCTCTGACTGTGACAAAGTGCTGACACTGGAGACTCATTCCATAAATGCGAACTAAACGTGCTTTTACAATTAGCCGTGTTTAATAGTTTTAATATTAGAAATGGATAATGAGGAGCATCCACCATAACAGGTGCCTGTGAGTTAGTTGTTACTACAGAAATTATAACATTACAATAAACATATTAATATAAAGCAGTCAGCACTACTGCTGTTGTCGTGTCGGAGTCGTGCCATTATAGAAAATTAATCAAAACCTTCTGACCAGTGAGAATTGATAATGCAACAGTGCTGTAGTATAAAATAAAATGAAGCAAGATTTAGACCTCTAGAGCTGTTATTCTCTTCTCCTTCTCTGAAAGCTGGTTCTTCAGGGACTGGATCTCAGCTGAGGCTGGGTTCAACTTTGGGTCCAGTGCTCGGATCACCTGTCACACACACACACACACACACACACACACACACACACACAACATACACTATTAAACACACTATTAAACAGAATCCGTTAAACTGTGTTGTTCTCTCATTGGAAAAAAAACACACACAACCCACTTAGCAGAAACATGCTACAATAAATATTTCCTAGGTGTGAATGCACATTTCCTTAATCACAGTTAATTAGTGTTCAGTTCAAAAGAGTACAAGAGAAAACTGGATGTCGTCAGAAATGACTGGACAGGATGCTGTGCAGCCATATAATAAAAGGATGAAGAAAAAAAACGTACTCTAAAAATGTGTGTTTCTCTACATGAGTGAGTACGTAGTTATCAGGTGTATGTAACTGTAGGTAATTACATTGCGTGCTTTCTCCAGATACATTTTGTATCTGTCCTCCATTGCTCGCATGTCATCGTCCTTCTTCTTCAGAGCAGCCATCAGTTCATCCACCTTCAATGCTGCTGGAAAAAGCAAATCAACATCAAATAAGGTTATTTCAGATCAGCCGACTAAAATGTGGATTTAGGGCTACCAATTAATTGAATATGAATAGAGATTGTGATTGCGATTTAACAATCACAATTATCACTTGGGGAAAACCTACAAAAACGGCCAGTTTAGGATTAAAAAAATATTATTTTCATAAAATTACAAGCAGTTAAATGTAGAGGTGGTATGATACCACTTTTTGTTTTCCGATACATATATCAATACTGAAAACTTGAGTATTAGCAGACACTGAAACCTATCTGACATTGTTTTCTTTAAAAACTACTGCACTTTAAAAAGTTTTTTTTTTTTTTCAACTGAAGCACTTAATCACTTACATTGTAAAAATAATAAAGCATGAAGTATAAATCTAATAAAATCTATCAAGTCTTTTTCCAGTTCCAGGATTGGATACCCGATCTTACTATGTATACTGTATATACTTCAGTTTTGTTTGTTTTGTTTAGTCTCACGTAGGCTTCAGGAACCTTTTTGTTTTACGATGGACCCAATGAAGTGGACCAATATAAGTTGAATTACTAAATTACTTCATTATATTTAATTTGTTTAAGTTGTACATAGGCAATACAGTATAAATGGTTGACCACCCAAAATGGGTATTTTTTTTTTATATTACAAAAATCATAACTGCTGATTATTGCCTTTGACATTGTAATTGTGACAAGTCCTGGAAAGACCAATACCAACAGCTTTATTCTCTACTAACAGTGCTAATATAGTGTGCACTATAGTGTGACCTGAAATGTGAGCAGTGTTAATGTCAGAGATCAGGATTTAACTGCACACTCACAGGTTTGAGACACATCTGGCTGTAGGTCCTCCAGTAGCTCCTTCTTCTTCATGATCTCATCTTGTGCTTCATTCAATTGCACCCTGTGAGAGCGAGCACAAGCAAAGCCACGTTGGACACAGAGTTAGATTCTGCAATAGAAGAGATCTCAGCTAATGCTTGGGCTGGAAGTGCATTTATATTTCACACATACAACCCAATTCATTATCCTGACATGATTTCATTACATGTGGCCTGAAGCAAACTTGCACAGCTACACCCATTACCAAGCTGAGGTCTCTGCATAGGAATAGTTAGGAAGTCAGTCACATTTGGTGCACTAGGCAAGCTTCATCTATTCGTAGTATGACATACACTCAAGTCTTTGAACACCTACCTAACAGGGCAGCTGGTATAAATGGGCTAGCAGGGCTACGCCCCTCTGTTTTTCAAAAATAAACAGACATCAATATAAGGTTTCATTTTTCTCACCCACATCAGGTTATTTTCTGTTAACAAAATGTTTTAGAGCATTTTATTATTCTGTGACTTTTGTTGAACCAGACACAACAGCACCACCAACAGCTGTAAGAATAATACTCAGGACGGAAAAAAGAAGTGAGGCTGTGGCTGATTCTTTTTAACCCAGACTATAGATTCATGCAGCATGATTCAGCGAGTCATGTCAGGTCATTACACAGAGTCAAACACCTCCTAGATCTGAGCTACATTTCATCAGCCAAACAGCATCATTACTGACTGAGAAGTACCATTCAAATTCAGTCGCAGGTTTAATTAATGCAAACAAAGTGGATTATTTACTTTATCATCCTATTCTTCCCCCTCAAAATGCCCTTGGAGGAGAAACTAAAAATAGATTCACCAAGCCCACTTTGTCCAGTACAAATTATACAAAAGGACAGACAGCAGACTGTTTATCATGGCATGAACCCAGTAGGGCATTATGGACTTGTGTGTATAGAGCATTATGTACTTGTGTGTGACATAGATTGTAGCTCTACCACCTACTATCATGACTAGCCGTCAGTTCTACCCACGTTACAGGTTGTGGTGATGTTTAAATTCCTTTATTTGTACAGTACTAAGAAACTTCCTGACAATTGGAAGGCTAATATAATACACTAAAGACCGCAGTGCAAAGTGAAGTTTAAAAAATGACTAACTTACATATGAGCATCCAGCTTCCTCTTCAGGTGGGACTAGACAAAAAAAACAAAACAAAAAAAAAAAACCCCAAAAAAAACCACAGGCAACTCATTTAAAGAGATTCAGAAGATTATCATACTGTGGTGTGTATAGTAGAGGCATGAGGAAGTGTAGACTGTACTGTGAGTCACACAAACAGTGTGTTATAGCAGTACACTCACATCCTCAGGTTTGGCTCCCTGGGTCTGGAGGGCTTTCTGCAAATCTTCAACCTGCTGCTGCAGCTCAGTGATGCTCTCTCTGTTCAACCTACGAGAACACGGTCACAAGCATATTTACAGCTACAAGCACATTTACCATAGTAGTATAACTTCTTCCCTGACCATTTATTATAATTAATACACAAACAGTTGCCAGTCCTGTTTTTTTTTTTTTGGAAATTCTGTAATTGTGTCAAAGAGCATTCACTGACAAGCTACATGCTTGGAAACCAATTATTATTGTTCATGATCATAGCTAACTTGCTAACATACGGTGACCTTTATTAGCTAGCAAACAACTGCAGCTGTGTTCTGTTTAGCTGGTCATGACAGCCCTACCAGGAGACTGATAGCTTGATTGGAAAAAAAAAATGTACCTGCATTTTGGTCTTTCATCAAAGGTTTTGAGTACAAAAAGAGTGTCTGAGCGAATCTAACCAGCTTCTGAGAAAGTCTACGCTGTACATGTTCAGTATAGTCCTCGCAAATCACCTGCCTAAGGTAGAAACTGAAGTGTGTGTATATACACAGGGTTTTACAGGAAACACCAGGTGCTACGTCTGTTTTAGTTTCTAGTAGAAAAGTTACAGCAGAAAACTTTTTTCTATTCTAGGGAAAAGATGTTATGTACAGCAATTAGTAAGAAATTGTGCATGTCTACACCTTTACTAAAACAGACAAAGCACTTGGTGGTTAGCATAGAACCCAGTATACACACACACTCCAGTTTGTACCTCAGTGGGCTTGAACATATTGTCTGAACACATCTGTGCTTACCGGTGAAGGAGAGCAAACACTTTCTAATTATCATTAGCATTAAAATTATTTGTAAAGTGTTAAATTTGACACATCACTGTAGGCCTATTTAATCCTTTTTTCTCTTTCGGATGAAAATGTGTGTCCTTGAGTCAATTCTTTGCCATTTTCACAAAAAGTGTTTTTGTGAAATCCCTAATAAGTACAGTTAACTGAGTTCACTATATTGTGATTTTATGTCACATTAATGAACTCAAAACATTCTACATTTCTTGAGTATATCAACAGTTTAAAAAAAACCAAAAAAATGCCATGAGTCCAAAAGTAGTACAATTCTGCAGGAAAAACACACACATGGCAACACTAATTACACTGATCCTGTGCTATTTTACACCTAGTTTTGGGAGGCAGATAAAAAAAAAAAAAAAGCCTTCGCTCAAAGTTTATTACATCTAACAGAATATAATGTAATCAGCCACACTTCCCATTTCTCCACCATTTTCTGTGCATATGTACGAGGAGGACAACGGCACTTTTTGTGTGTTCCCACTGCATGTTTGGGCTCATACTCCAGGTTCATGCATAACACCCAAGAAACTAAATGCGTCTTATTTGCAGCTGACAACAGGCACAAACAGTTTACCACGAGGTGTTCTCACTCAGGGATGCTATAATTTTGACTATGTCAGTAAAAGCAGACCAGTATGTGAGTGTAGCTGATCTCAGATGTATAAGAGTTGCAGTGTGGTACCTGTTCTCAGTGTCTAGCTCACTGTGTGAACGCCGTGCCTCCTCCAGCTGCATCTGGAGCTCAACAATACGCTCGTTCCCGGAGTCCTCCTGCTGCACTCGCAGCATCTTATTCTCATGCTGCAAACGAATGAACTTCTCCCTTTACACAAACACATGTACACACACACACACACACACACACACACACACACACACACACACACACACACACACACACACACAGATAAAGCAGATATCAAACCTATCAATCCTGGCAGAACTAACATCATACATGAATCAAAACACATAATACCTGTACTCGATGGGCAACATCTCAGCTGCCAAGTTGTCCCGGCTCGGACTCCCAGTCTTATACATTTCTAAAGTTCAAAAACATACATGAGTTTAGCTTAATTCCTTAATTCCAGCTGACAGGAAGCGGAATGAATTTCTGTGCTATGATTTATAAAGTTAAGTGTTTCACATTTCTCAGCACCAGTCCTAAAGACTCACCACTCTTCAGAGCTTCAAGCGCTCCTGCTCCAAACACACCTGATTCAGCTCATGAGCTCATTATCGATCCCTCATTTGGATCTGGTGTGTTTGGGAACAGAGACTACTTGGGCTTCTAGGACTGGAATTAACGCTGCCTTCAAGTCCTGTCAGAAAAATCATAATTACGAGGTGACTGTACTTACACCACCACATATATTTATATTTATATTTTTCTGTGACTGCCCACTTTCCAAATTGGGGAGTGTGTCAATAATAAAAAGCCATGGCGGCTCCCAATATGAATGTGTTGACATCAGATGGTAAGCAGACAGTAAGATTTAAGTGGTAATTTTGCATGTTAACTGTTCAGTACTGCAGATCAAAACAAACAAACAGTTTTCTCCTACCGTCCTTTTTTTCTTCCCAATCAAAACTACTCGAACACACACAACGCAGAACTCACATGCACAAACATTCGAGGAGGACTTGAAGGCAGCATAAGATATTCCTGGGGCAGTGTAAACCATTACATGAAGAGACATGTATTCCTTTTTTTTAAAATCCCAGACGTTATATTGTTATATTATTAACATGCATATATGTTAGGTTACCGTAGCTCAACAGTCATTCGTTTTGAGAACTGCGATGTTTGCAAGAGGAAAATGTGGTGATTTTTTAGTGATATTTTTTCCACACTATCTTTATGGAATACTTCTAATAACATACCAGCTTGCAGAAGCTGGTCTTGTTGAGCTTGTGTACAACGCAGCTCCTCATTGGTCTCTCTTAAAGAGTCACGCTCAATGATGATCCTCTGGTAGATTTGGTTTAAAAACACAGTATAATCAAACACAGAAATAAGAAAGCATGAGCTCTATATTCTGTAAATCTATAACTGATACCTCAGAGTTTATACCTCTTTCTCCTTCAGTAAGGCTTCATGCTTTTCCTCAAACTTCTTCATCTCAAAGGCCAGATTATCGGCTCTGTGAGTCTCTTCAGACATCTTCCTGTGAAGCTCCTGGACCTGATTTAAAAATATGAAAATGTCTTGTCTGTGTATACCTGTTGCCTTTTAGAATTAACGTCAGTTTCTGGGTAAGATTTTGCATATTATTTACATACTCAAGGACAAAAAAAACAAACAAAAACAAAAAAAGACAGATGTCATTCGTAGGATAATTCTTAAAAAATATAAGCCTATCTTTATAAACTGAATTTTAAAAAAAAGTCAAACTGTCAGTAGTTAAACAATTCTAGGCACAAAAACACAGGTACTATTGGGATTAAATTTTCTGTGGCTGAATTTGAACTGATGTCCGATTGGACCACTGAGGTTCTCAAATGGTATGAGTTTGTATACTAAGTAGTGAGGAAATTTAGTAAACAGGAAGCCACCTGGAATTCAGCTGAACTGTGTGCTATAAAGGATTAAATGAAATATCTGCTGATGAGCTACAGCCTGCTGGTTACCTGTCTCTTGTAAGTTTCTAGCTGGGCGCGTGCAGCGTTGGCTTTGCGGAGCTCCTCCTCGAGACTGACAGTGTTGTGCATGTAAGTCATGTTCTTCTCTTCTAGAGCCTTCATCTGTCGTCTCAGGTCACCAAGATCTTCCAGCTTCTTCCTGTACGTTTCCACAGACGCTTCAAGCTTCACTGCCCGGTCAGAGCAGCTCCTACACAAACATTCACAATTAAGTACAATGAAATATCATTTCAAGACTTCAAGCATGATGCTTCGTGTTAGTCAGAAATGCTAAGATTAATCTTATTTAAGATTTAACGCATCCTGAGTTCTAATAACTGTAGAACTCAACCATAGGAGTTTATGAGTGAAAGGTAACCAGATTGAGTCAGTAGACATACAGTTTACACCATCATGGTTGCACAAAATCCAAAAAAGCAACCAGTGTTAGTAATCATTACATGAATCAACCCCAAAATTACTCGTAATATTCGTAATTGCATACTGAAGACATATCAAAACATCTCTCAAACAGCCTCTTGCACATTTGTGGCCTGTGGAACATTCCAGAGATTCTCCAGATTTTATAAAGGCTTCACACATCCAACCACCCAGCTCTCATTCCCATTTCATGCGTTACTGACAGGGGATACACATATTTTTGGATATGTCTTTCCCTTCAAATGTAAGCAGCTGACGAATATAACACAAAATACAATTGAGAAGCTGTGTTTCTGTCCGTGAATTCAGAAAGGATTTGGAGCAAATGAACTGAATGCATTAAACCCACAGAGTCATATTTTTGCTGAAAAAAAGCACAGAATTAAAATGAATAAAAATAAGTGCAATGAGTGCATTAGAATAATTAATGTTGCCAAAAGCAGCCAAATTATTAGCACAGCCAAGATAAATGTCTCTCAGTGACACACCTCAGAATGTCGAGCTCGTCCTTCAGCGAGCGAGACTCCTCGGCCAGGCTGGTGAGCTCATCGTTACGGTGCTGGAGCTCCACCAGCTGCTTCTCCAGCTCCTCACAGTGAATACGGTAGTCGTCTTTAGCCGCCTCCAGTCTTACAATCACATACAAAGACACGTAGAAATAAAAAGAAAAAAAAAAAAAGGACTACCTTACAAATATTTTCAGCTTGTAAATACACTGCCAGTCACATGTTTTGAACAGCCTATACTTCTGCATTTCTGTTTAAATTACATTGTTTTAAAGGAATTGGTATAAGTGAACATTAGCATTAGAAATGACTTTATTTATCTTTATTTTATCTAGATCTAATCTAATCAGAAAAGATTAAAAAAAAAAATTCATCACTCTAATTGGGCACTTTTTCACCACATAATTGTTTTATACTTCATTTTTATACTTAAGTCTTTTATATAAGGGCTTAACTGATTTATTTACAGTCATATTAGGATCTGAGTGGAATCAGTTAATAAATTCCACAAAGATTCCTTATTTAATTGCTATTCTGTATCAGTTTGTTTGGTCTGTGGCAATAATTGTGATTAAGTAAGAAATAAAACACGGCGAGCCACAGGGTGGTGTGATGGGCCCTGATGCGAAACAGCTTTTCCAATAACAGAGCATCCCAAAGTGCTTTATTCCTCTTATCCCACAGCGATCTGCCCATGCTCACTTTCTTTAAATTAGATATACAAATACATTTGATCTGTTTAAAGTTTCATTTAATGTTGTGGACCGTTTGCAAAACAAGTTAGTTCCTGTTAACACTTACAGTACAACAGCTACTGTATAAACAGTTGCTGCCTCACGAGCTTCTCTTTCTTGAAGTTAACAGACAAAAAAAATGTAGCGTGGAAAACCACAAAGCCCTCTCTCCTGAAGACTTTCTCATGTCAGGAAAAATGTACAATTGCTGCTTTGTCTCTGACTGTTACAAAGCGCTGACACTGGAGACTCCTTCTAAAAATATAAAATAAACATCTCCTAAATCAACACTTTTTTTAAAATTCTTTTTATTTGGGGCATTTGCTAAACAAGTCCCTGTATAAGTTGTTACTATGGAAACGATACCATATTAGGACGAGTGCATTCAAATAAACATGTGATTTGACTTGTAGCCGGCATTACTATCAGAGCTGAAAATGAATCAACACCTTCAACACCTTCTGACCAATCAGAATTGAGAATTCAGCAGCTCTGTGATATAAACAAAACTTATGACAATGAGTTGCCTGAACTGTAATTTTCAGATTGAAAAGCTAGTATAGTTGTGCTTTATCGGTCTCAGATGGTGTTAATGTATGGGAGGGCTCTAAGGTTGAACAGTACCTGAAGTTCTCCTCTTGGAGTTGTTCTAGCTGCAGCTGGAGCTGACTGTGTTTCTTCCCCGATGGAGTGCTGGGATCGTCAAAGGAATCCAACTGACTGGCTCGATCCGTCAGCACATCGTTCTCCGCTAGGAGGCTATTCCGCTCTTCCTGCAGAATTGCCACCTATTTACAAGGTCAGGGGTTAAACGGGCTGTGTAAATAATTGTTTATATAAAGGATCTTGTGATTAGGCATTGCTGTTATTGACATGAGGAGTCATTGTTGTATTCTTTATTGAGACACTATTCGGGAGTGTCACTTGTAAACAGCAATAATGTTCCTTAATCAGGCTGGAAAACTGCAATGCTGTATTATTCAGATAAATGGGTGCATCCCATGCAAAGTATACTCAAGATAGACAGAATTCCATCTTTACCTCGCTCACTTTTTGAAAACTATTAATTAATACATAACACCACTGAAAAGGTTTTAAAGCAGTAAAATTATTATATCAACTTTGTCACAACAGGATCAGCAAAATATTGAAATAGAAAAAGTGCACGGATATTAGCTGATGTTAACCACCGAGTGAGCCTTAAAGTTTAATGTCAGGGTTTTTTCTTTTTGTTTGTTTGTTTTGTTTTTTGAAAACAGCTGCATCTCATGTGTTGTGAGTACTTTCCCAGCGTTAGGTTGTTAGGTTGGTTAGAGCAAGGCTTTAGTAAGGCTTTGGTTAGGCTCTACAGCCATGCATTTGGACTTACCTCTCAGTCACCAAGGACACGTACTTATTCAATCTGTCAAAAATCAGTGTCAGCAGCGGATCAGTTTACAACAGTGCGACGGCAGGATTACAGTGATACTGTGCTCCACGTCGATTTCTAAATAGATGAAGCCTTAAATGTGGCCTCGTTTAGCAACTCTTTAGTCAAGTAACTACCTCGAGGAGCACTTAATCCAACAAAACCTGATGTGCTAGGTGTATTTTTAGTAGATGTATACTCCAAAAGTAACACTCTGCTGAGTAAAATAAACATTGTAGGAGAATGTCAGTCTGCTTCTAAATGACAAAGGAGGCACAAACAAGATCAGCCTTTGTTAAGATATTTCATCAAGGCTTTGGGGCAGGTTTGTACATCTGTTGGGTGTCAACACCAAGGATTTATTTTCTGCATAAACTTAGCAATTGTGAAAAAAAAACATAATACCTTAGCTGAACCTATTACAGGCTTTTTTACTAACGCATCAAAATGTGTGCTCTCCAGCATACATTTGCAGATACTGCAAGAAGTTAGGGACTTAGAGAAGCATTTCTTCTATAAATTCTTTCAAAAAAAAACAAAAAAAAAAACAAAGCCAGGGCCTCATGTTTGCATGTCTTTGTAGCGGTGCCTGTACTCAAATTCCTCACCTGGATGTCGAGCTCTTGGCAGCGTTGAGCTAGCTCATCTTTCTCTGCCATCAGCTCGGTCAAGTCCTCCTGAGCTTTCTTCAGCTGCCACCAAACACAAGCAATGCTGTTAGCATTTCATGATCTTATTTTAAAAAATACATTTCAAGGATCTTTCTCCATATAATCAGTCAAATCTCTTACCTGTTGTTCTACGTCCCCCTGTGGCTCGGTCCCTAATTGGGCCAAGGACTCTCTGCTCATTAGCTGCAAAAAGATGCGTGATTTACTGTCAATTACAATTAGACATAGGACAAGCAGATGTGGACTTTATTTGTAGTTGCCTGGTGGACAATTAGGTTTAACAAATAGAGTAAGAAAATACTTCTTATTGACTTTTGCAACAAAGTCTTCATTTGGTATTTATGTTTAAACATAATACACTTCACAGTGTGAAGAAAATGTGGTGTGTGAAAACACTGAGGAAAACCAAGCGAAATAAAGTGTAGCACAAAGCTGCCATATAACTCTGCTGTTGGCATAACATGGAGTTAGCATGCAGTTAAACATGTCAAGAGAAAATAAAGATGCTTTATGGACTCAAATGTTTTTACTTGCAACGTGAAAAGAGAAAACTATAGCTCACAGCTAAAACCTTTGCCAGCAACTTGGTGACTTTTTTTTTTTAATCGAGGGCTAGGGTTAGGGTTAGGGTTAGCATCAATTTAAAAAAAATTAAGCCAGACTGACCTCCTGAATGGCTGTCATGACTACATGCTGCACAGATTCCTCCAGCGTCATTATGATCTGGATATACTCTAAAGAAAGAGAGTTACTATCAGAAAACTTATAACCATCACTGTCATGGCCGAGCACATATAATTGTAAGGGTAATATATCAGTTGCAGTTGAATGAAGTGCTGATTTACGGAACTACACACTAAATTATTATGTAATCATACACACTACTAGTAGAGAAATGGATTAGCCGAGTGAGTAGAACAGGTACCTTGTTTTCTATCACATTTGACAGCACAGCCGAGGATGAGTTGCAGGAGGCGCCCGAGCTCCACGGGGTCAGAGAGTTCGGCCACGCGCACCACATCAGGCAGGGGGAAGCCTGACATCTGCTGATTCAGGACCTACCACAAAGACACACACACAAAAACACACACACAAACACACAAAACAAGCAAATGATATAGAAGAGGTGAGTAATATTGAAGGAGGCAAAGAGAGGGATTTTTGTATCAGCAAAAACCTGGCTGAGGATAATTAATAAGAAATAAAGAAAAACCTCGCTTCTATCTGGATGTAAATGCTTTATGTACCAAAGGCACTGATGTATAAAGGCAGTAAAGGTTGCTGAGGAGATTTCTGCTATTTGCACGTTAATTCTTTCTCAGCCTAAAAAACATCAACATTATAAGCCTCCACTTTTTTATTGGTTCTTAAGCAGTTTTAAAACTTACCTCATTATAGTAATCAACAATCATCTGCAAGATCTTTTTAAGGTTGTTCAACTGCAGAAAAACATAAATGAAAAAAAAAGAAAGAAAACATGAAAAAAAAAAAATGGCACAAAAATGTATAACAGGAAAAAAAAAAAAAAACCTCAAAGTGGATAAAGTACACAACGGAAGGTAGAGTAGTTTACCCTCAGTCTCAGGTTTTCTCCAACGTCTTCCTTAATACGCGTCAGCCAGCTGTCACTGAACCAGGACGGATCTCTAAATAAGAAAAGGTTAACAGGCTGTGAAGAATTCTGCTGTAGTTCAGCCTGCTGTCATTACACAAATTATCAACAACGTTTCTGTATGGAGAAAGTTTCATAATTATTGTCTCCTGGACAGGCTCACTCCACCACCATCAAAAAAACGACACTGCCACCTGAAAAGCTACATGCACCTAATATTTTCATGAGAAAAATTAAATAAGGAGAGCCTCAAAACTGTCAGTGCTTAGACTAGTACCGATTTAAGTGTTATATTAAGGGTTATATTCAACTCTTGGCATAGAGATGCACTGTAAAACACTACTAATCACCAAAAAAAAAATCACTATTCTTTTTTATTTCTTTATTTGTATCCTTTATTTTATATCGACTGTCTTACTCTTTAAATGCATCTACTGGCTTGCTCCAAACGACATCTCATTGTACCTGTACAGTAACAGTATCATATCTATCTTATCTTCACTGCACAGCAATGTAAATACTAAACAAGCCTATTTACTAGTAAGATTGAAATATATCTGAGACACAACCCAGAAACATAATGCCTCCACCACCTAGTGGTAGAGGTATAAAAACGTTTCTTAGCCAGAGCATCTCCATGCTCAGGTAATACGACCCTGCAGAACACCCACAATTCAGTGAAGGGAAACGCTGAAATTAAAACGGGTGAATGGTGCATGGATAAATGGAGAGGAGTGAAAGAAACATAAGGTGCACTTACATCTGATGCAGAGCTTGTGCCATAGCTGCACCTGCGGTCAGATCCTCCACTGTCTTACAAGGTGCTGCAGTGTTAAAGGTCTGCAACTGAAGGCATATACAAAAAAAAAAATAAACCAAATATTGTACTACTGATTATTTTTCACTAAGAAACGAAGTCCCATGCAAATACCCACGTGCAGAAATTTACCCATGTGCACACTCACATCTATAGACTCATCCATTCATATTGAATCAATTCATTCATCAATCAATTCATATTGATTTATCCCCAACTGCAAAATTGGTACATAAGACAAAATAGCAATTCAACAAACGAATGTGCAAAACTGTAATGTGCAATACCTTACATTTATTTTAATTTCTATTGTTATATTTAAATTGTATAAATCTTCCGGGATCACACTGTTCAAATGTGCAACATGTTAAGTGCAATATCTTAGCTGCTTTACAATCATAACTGAACAGATCTGATCATTTATGTTAATATTTACATCCTTTTATATTTATGTTATCCCTTACTCCTTTTATTTTATTCTTATGCACCATTAGGAGGGACACTCAATTTTGTTGTACCCTGTGCAATGACAAAAAAGAATCTATCTATCTATCTATCTCTCTATCTAAAAAAAAAACTAGATACTTATGTTTTCTTCATGTCTCCACAGATGAGAATGTTGAAAGTAATGAGAAGGTTAAGCCTAAGGCAGTGCCAAGAGTAAAAAAAAATTGTATGGTCTGTTGTAGAGGGTTTTGAGCAAGCAAACTCCCAGTAATGTGCTCACTGTAACACGTATAAACTGAGTGTACTAGCTTATAGAGTACTGTAGTATAACCGGTGCTCTGTGCTCTACTGTGTCAGCGCTGCGTTTTAACACACTGATTCAACAAAACCCACTGATCTGTGGTACTTCATTTAAGCCCTGCTGATGGAGGAACCGCTTGATTTGAGTTAAACCTGTAAATCAACATGACATTCACAGGAAAAGTCACATCCGGAGCTGTGAATCGCTGCGTTTGTATCAAACTGCGCATATTTAAACAACCTGTATGCACCACATAAAAGGTGGTTTTATTTTTTATATAATTTTGCAGTAATGATTCCAAAACTATCATAGCCAATACAGCCACTCATATTCGCAACACAGGATCCCAGAGAATGACGCGCACAAGCTGTTTTGTCTTCTCTAAAACTTGTGTTAATAGTGAAAAGTATAGACCATTTTCTTATTGGAACCAATTGCATTTCTTTCAAAAGCACGTGTAGGTCATTGCACACAAATGTATTTCCATTTAAGTGGGTTAAATAAATTGAAAATAATATAGTGATACCCTGATAAACAATAGAAAATGCTATGCATACCCACTGTGTGTAGAACCATATTCTTTACCTTAAGTTATGGAAATGGCATTGCACTCTAATTTAATTTAATAAAGGACAATTTATCAACTGGTTGTTAACGTTACTTTTAAATAATTATTGTATTAACAAAGAGAATGCAATAATTATATGGCCAAAAGTTTGACCATAACACTCATATGTACTTGTTGAACATCCCATTCCAGATTTATTCCCCCTTTGCTGTTATAATAAGCTCCACTAGATTTTGGAGCGAGGCTGTGGGGATTTGTGTTCATTCAGCTACAAGAGCATTAGTGAGATCAGGCACTGATGTTGGTGAGGAGGTCTGGGGTGCAGGGGTTCCAGTTGGTGAGGAGGTCTGGGGTTCCAGTTCATCCCAAAGGTGCTCAGTGGGGTTGAGGCTCCTGAGATCTTCCACTCCAAACTTGGCAAAACACATCTTCATGGAGCTCACATTGTGTACAAGGGCATTTTCATGCTGGAGCAGGTTTGGGCCTCTTAGTTCTATCCATCCATTCTTCTAAACCATTTATCCTACACAGGGTCACAGGGAGTCTGAAGCCTATCCCAGGGGACTAGCAGCACAAGGCAGGATGGGGTGCCAACCCATCACAGGGCACGATCACACACACACACACACACACACACACACACACACACACACACACACACTACAGACAATTTAGAGATGCCAGTCAGCCTACAACACATGTCTTTGGACTGAGGAGGAAACTGGAGTATCCCAAAGCACAGGGAGAACATGCAAGCTCTGTACACGCAGGGAGGATACGTGAATCGAACCCCCAGCCCTGGAGGTGCAAGGCAAGCGACTTACTAACCACTAAGCCACCATGGCCCCCTCTTAGTTCTAGTGAAGGGAAATTATAAAGCTACTGCACACAGAGACATTCTGTGCAACTGTGTGCTTCCTTTATAACTTTGTGGCACCAGTTTGGGGAAGAAGCACATATGGGTGTGATGGTCAGGTGTCCACATACATTTGGCCATATAGTGTATTATATTGTAGAAGTTATTAAGGCAGCATCAGGAATATCAGACCTTCCACAAATAGTCTTGGGGTTTTACTATTTTTGATGTTTACACCTGCAGCACTTAGCAACTTGGCTAGCTATCTGTGCATGCACAACATGAGCTAAAGCACAGGAGTTACAATATAATATAATATAATATAATATAATACACATCTGCGTGTACAGTACAACATGCATCATGTGAATGTCTTCACTGAGCTATAACTGTTATAATGTCTGCTCCAGAGAGTGAAATAAACACGGTGCACGACAGCCGACTACCTGCGACAGGTAGTGACCTCGCCATTGATTTAAAGCTACATAAATAACCTCAGAGGCGGAGGACGCTTGAGGGAGCAGAAGGATAAATCACCCCGAATTTAAACTTACCCAAATAATCAGGCTCTCACATAACACCGTTTTGTTCAAATCCATCTCTCCCACCGTCGCAGGTCGAACACATATATAAATATATGTAAATAAATATATTTCCGTCCACCTGTCAACAATGCGCTTCCCTTTTCCGCTGCGTCTGACCTCACCTGGAGGCGGATGTTTCCGTCAGCGCGCTCCACGTCCACGTCCGCGTCCGCTGCGAGCGCGCACCGTTTCTGCCGTAAAGCGTTCGTGAATCGGAGCGGCGCAGTGCTCGGATTGGGGGATTGACGGGATCAAAGCGCAGTGACTGAGGACTGAAAAACCAATTATGCGTTGAGTTCAAGAGCAGAGAACAGCCAATCAGAATGACCCACTGGAAAAACCTGACACTGAGGTCATACATTTAAAAAAAAAAAAAAGAAAAAAAAAAGAAAGAAAAAAAAAGGTTAATTTCGATAAAATGTACATAATTTACCATTACCATTATTACCCGTAAATTACTACTTCAAATCTAGTAAACTCAACTTCAAAATAAGAGTAAAGGCAAATATAAGGAATATACTGTAAATCAAAGTGTCGAAAAATATTACAAAATGCAATAAGATGAGGGGAAAGCAGCAAATATATAAAATTTACACACCCCTTTTAAAATTGTAGTTTTTTGTGATGTTAAAAATGAAACCAAGATAAATCATGTCAGATCTTTTTCCATCCAACTTTAATGTGTAATGCTCACACACCTGTCATCAATGAAGTGATTGTGATTAACACCAATTAAAGATCAGCTGTTTCTGTAGGATTTTCTTGACATCTTGGTTTCATCCGACTGCTGAAGCCACGGTTCACAAAAAGCTTATTAAAAATGTACAGGCTCTCATTGTGGAAAGGTATCAATCAGGAGAGGGGTACAAAAGAATTTCCAAAACATTAGATGTACCATGGAACACCATGAAGGCCATCATTAACAACTAAAGAAAATGGAGCATCACAGTGACATCACCAAAAACAGGACTTCTCTCCAAAACTGATGAAAGGACAGGACAAAAACGTACCATGGAGGCTGCCAAGAGACCTATGGCAACATTAAAGGTGCTGCAGGAATATCTGTATGATATTATATATATGGCAAATACTGATCACTCTCTGCATGTGACAACAATCTTTCATATTCTTCACAGGTCTGGACTATGGGGTAGGGTGGATGGATGGAAGCCCTTCCTCACAAAACAAAAACATATCCAAGCCCACCAAAATTTTGCACAAACCATTTGGCTAAATGTGATATGGCCTGATGAAACCAAGCTGGAACCTTTTGGGCAAAATTCAAAACAATATGTTTGGTGCAAAAACAAGACAGTTTATCATCCAAAGAACAACATTCCCACAATGAAGCATGGTGGTGGCAGCATCATGCTATGGGGCTGTTGCTCTTTAGCTGGGACTGAGCAGTGGAGAATGGCAAGACTGGTTCAAGCTGACAGGAATGTTACATTAAATCAAATAACCACTCTTTGTTACTGTGATGAAAAGCATTTCAGAACGCACAACGCATTGAACCTTGAGATGGATGGGCTACAACCAAATCAGAAGGCCACATCGGGTTCAAGAACAGGAATCAGAGGCTATAGAGGGCACAGGCTCACTGAAACTAGATAGTTGAAGATTGGAAAAAGACCAGGCAATGGTTTTTCCAATCTTCAACTGTCCAGTTTCGGTGAGCCTCTGCCCACTGTAGCTTCAGCAAGCAGATTTTAAATTCATATAAATGACTGTCCGTGTTTAACCAAGACAATTTATTATAGAAGTAGAAGTAATGCTTCTGTAATATTATTGGGGAAGAATGAAGCCACTGTTCCACTGTATTCTACTGTAGTCATCTACTAAGGAACATTAAATATATTTAATACCAAGAGGCAGTTGTTTGCTTTTATATATATTTTATCGTGTGCTGAACAGTGGTTGTATATCTAAGCTCAGGTCAGGAGCTGCTGAAAATAACCTGTAAACTTAACATGGACTTAACATGCACAGCTTCACGCTGATGAAATGTGGAGCAGACCTGTGACACGCGTTCCTGAAGAACATTAACCCTGGATTTTTGCTATATTGGGCACTGCACAAAAGTAAAATGTGGCAGGTTGTTTATTCAGCAGTCGATAACCCACATGCACTCAAGGTCTTGTTGGATCAATAACTACTATTTTTAGCCGATATGACCTTCTATATTTTGGCAAGTAGTGTAAAAGGTAAATATTAGCCAGGGAAAAGTTTCATTAAGAGGCCCCACAACAGGTATGGAATGGGAGGATGCAAAGGGACATGGTAAATTTCTTACAGTCTTATAGGCAGTCATTAAAACTCTAGCTTTAAGAAGTGTACTTAAACTTTTGATCGGTAGTGTATGTGTGTTATGGAAAGCATATATTAATGAAAATGTTTGATATACTGTATACACCCTTACTTTGGTCTTACCCTGGGAAAAAGGACCAGTCTGGAGTTTTAAAATACAAATGCTGTCACTGGTGTAGCACCCTAACAACAATATTTGTATCTTTAGCTAGATGAACATAAGGTAAGCAAGCATTATTAATGTATGGCATTGGTCTGTGAGTGGCACATACAAATAAATCTTTTACCCTGTGCATCTGTAAAAGAATTCTGAGTGGACTTCTGGTATAAAGTGGAGCACTATTTCTTTTCCAGTTTTAAGTCTATTTTAAGCTTAGCATGTGTACATACCCATGTGTTTCAAGCACATGTGTGGGTGACTGTGTAAACTCATGGAAAATTACCAAGTTATAGGCTGACCTTAATTAAGCCCAAACTATGTCATGTGAGTAGGAGAAAGGGTGTTATTCTTTGGCCTTGTATATGTGGTCACATGACCAAAATAAAGCGTCTCCTAGCAAAGGATGGGATGGGCACTACTTACTTTATTGCTATGACCCAAAAAATGCAAAAAGCTTCATATTAGTTTTTGTTCAGCTTTTTACACTAAAGTTAATACGTGCCAACACCATAACTACATATAATGCAATGCAAGGTTTTTTTTTTTTTTTCCCCAAATATTTGATTGGGCCACACTTGAGCTATCTTGCATGCAGAAGGGGAACTCAGAAGGCCTCTAGTTAATTATTCACCTGCCTGTCAAATTTATTGTGTCCGCTGAAGCAGTCAGAAAGCATTGCCTTCTCTTCCCACACTAAGACAGAATACGCACAAATATGCACACCTGTCACACCTCCTATAATAGGTAAGAGACACATTTATTTATAATTTATGAAATGAGTTTAAGAAGTATTTTGTTTTACATCTTGCCTTATAATTTCCAAACATTTTTTGATGTATTCAGTTACAAATGCTAACACGTGTGCAATGTTAACAGTATGAGGTCTAACATAGTGTAGTTAATGATTTTACAGGTGTACATCACATTTCGTCACATCACTACTGTTTAAAATATGTACACAAAACATAGCCTCTTGATTGCATATATCTCCACAATCAAATTCAGCATCTTAAAGCTTTTAACTGAACAGCTGGTCAAAATGTTTATATTACATATTCACATACAGGTCAGAACATTCTTGTGTACATGTGTATGCAACCGGATGTTGTTATCGAGGGACACATACTCTAAACTGTGTAATAGTTTGTTGGGGCAATAAGGAACACCTCTATATCAGTTGGAGAAGGCTTGGCAGCTTCCCATCATGTCAAGGATTTTATAGAGAGCGAAAAATATAAAAGCTTTAATTTCTAAAGTTACAGCAACATGATGGAATTTAAATGGGTATTCTGAATACAAAATATCACTGAATAACACGATCAGTTATTTTGCACTGAATTGGGAAAGAGTTTTGTTAAAAAGCAAGGAATAATTAGGTGTTTATAAGGGGAAATACAAATTTTCTTTTCATTAAATGTTCTTCTGGTAAATCTACGTATTTAGAGGATGATGCAATATGGGTCTGTCCTTAAGCAGCCCTGAACACTGCTGTGAGTAATGTGGGAAGTCCAGAATTCAAAGATGTTACACGTTACACTTGACTCTTTTTTTCCCTAAAATGCAGAATGTCTACTTTTTTTTTTTTAACAATGCTTCATTGACAATATCATTCTGAATCTCTTTATATAACTCTTGTGTACATGAGTTAATTGATCTAGTTCCAAAAAAAATTACATTTCATTTTTCCCACTTTTGTAGGTTTTTCTCAATTTCAGAGAACTGAGTTCATCAACTACAAGGCCGGTACACAAGCAGTAGTGAGGTAAACACACACCAGACAACACATTTAATTTACTAACTAGCAAGCTCTCTATATCCCAGTTATAATTGTTATGTATCTATTATTCAACAAAGGACATTAAGCTAAAAGGCCAGATATACCAGTTTGATATAATATTCGAGTATAATGGAATGTAATAGATAATGCACTATTTATTCATGTGTAAGTGTGTTTTAACATTAGAATACAGATGCTATACAGATTTCAAACACATGTGTGACTGACTGTATAAACTTACAGAAAATAATTGTCAGGTTATATTGACCTCATTGAGTGTGTAGGTGAGAGAGTGATAATCTTTGACCTTGCGTACTGTATGTAACCACATGACTGACCTAATAAGGAAATAAATCTTCATATTAGCTTTTCTCAGTTACAACTGATCTGAAGTTTATATTTTCCAAAATATGACTTTTTTTAAAAAAAAAATCATTCTACTTTTCAGGACTCTCAATCAGGCATATCTGCAGGTAGCATGGACCGCCATTGTCCTGTATGTTTACATGTAGCCATTTTTCCTGTGGAGACAAACTGTGGGCATCTATTCTGTGGTGAGTAAAACATTTTACACACAATTGGCCTCTAGTCATACCAGGTAATCTGATCTAGATCTGAATAAGTTATTTATGGGAATAATCATCAATAATCAAGTTACTGGGTGATATTAAGACTAGCCAACAGTTTTATAAATCATCTCGTAGTACAAGTGCCAATCTAGATCGGATTGCCATTCTATTTCTATTGGTTAGGGTGAAATAAGGGGACAAATACTTCACTATGAAAGGTTTGATAGAATTGGCCATAAACCTATAGCTTGTATAGAAACTAGTTAGTTGGAGGTTACAGCATGAGACCGGATGGCCTTGGTTTGTTGCACTGGTGAAGGAAATGTGCAGTTCCAGAGTCAAATATAGCGAGGGTCACTCAGATTCAGCACAGGCTCTAAAAACACCTGATCTCAGGTCAGTGTGTGGAGTGAGAGAGCTGATATGTGGGTGGTCAGGCAGCATGGAACAGACTCTCACCAAATGGAGCACTCAGCAGACCATGTGACTCTGCTACAGCACATCTTGTGGAGTTTAATATTTAACTGTTGCCATAGCAACAATGGTTTCCATTGCCACGTGACATCGATCACACACACATAGAGAAAAAGCGAGAGAGAGAGCTGTGATGGTCACATACTCTCCTAATGAGGCTAGTTAAAGGTAATGGAATGATCAAAGTGAGATCTTTCTTCCATATAAACCTATTCTTCTCAAGCACTGTAGCACAAATGGGTCAACAGTAATGAGTCTAGGCTGAAATGTTGGTTAGCACACTACAATTAACCCTTTGCTGGATCACACACTTGTTCACACTCAGTTTACACTCTCAAATATTGCGACCTATTGAATAAACATGCAAAGTTAAATAAAAGTCAACTTCATTTATACTGAAAGATCAATAAAGCTATGCTGCTAGTATGAGGCCAAATAATAATTTACCTGGAAAAATGCATTACTTCTAATTTGCAGCTAGTGAAAGTCCAATAATGTAATCGTAAAAGAGATTTTATATTGACTACTGAAGATTCTGGGAGGAAAATCCAGTTTCAAATCATTGCTCAATCAGGTCAGCGTGAACTCTTAGCAACCTGTCCTCATCCCAATCCTCTACTATATATGATAAGCTGTTTAACCAGCGAGACTGATAAAACCCTTAGCAGTGGCAGCTATGCAGAAGTGGCCTTTGAGACCATCAACTTGCTGACCTTTCATTCATATCTATAAAATTTTGTGAAAGCCTTGTCCTGGTGCCTTGACCCCAAACACAAACACATCCAGTGACCTAAGCCATCTAAAAAAAATATGCAATATATTTAATATTCATCATTCAACATATTTAACACATTTATTTCCCTGCCTTACTCTTGAGTGAAATGACTTAATGTAGTCTCTGTAATATAAACATGAATTTTAAGTAGTTGGACATAATATTGGTTTATATTGGAAAAAATTCATTATTAATATTTTTTCATTTTTATAAAAAAAAAAAATGGACCTGAGCAAAGCATAGGTGTTAAACACACGTTTAAATCTACCATCATGACAACTATGTGCTTGATATCTAGGTTAGTACGTAAGGAAAGTATGAAAAAAACGTAGTATTTTCATGACACAATTGTTCTTTATGGTTATTGTGGTTGTAATTATTTATACCAGACAATAATCTCAATCAATCTCTCTCTCTCTCTCTCTCTCTCTCTCTCTCTCTCTAGCTCCTTGTCTAATATCGTACTGGAAGCACAGCTGCTGTTTCGAGGCTATCAGCTGTCCTTTGTGCAGACAAAAGGTATTAAACACATAATAAAAACACACCCAATTACTCCTAGCAAATGTCATTGACAAGAAACTGTATAGAGTATCAGTCCTCAACAACACCTTTGTGAGTACTAACTCAACTATATTTGCAAACAATACAATGTGTAAATAAAAAAAAAAAAAAAAAAAAAAAAAAAGATTTCCTTCCTTTATATACATTGCTGTCTTTTTGCATTCTAGGTTGTTTCATATTTCTTGTTTTGTCCTACCTAGGTGAATGTCATGTATCATCTGTTCCATGAGAGCAGATCAGACAGGAAAGAGCGAGAGGTACTGGGCCACATTAGAGACTACAATAAACGCTATTCCGGAGCACCACGGCAAGTGAGTTCCACTTTTGTTTTCCACTATTAATTTCCCTAGAGAGAGATTCGTGTTTTTTTTTTTATTACGTCTAAGCTCATTAGAACTATACTTTTGCGTTACTTGATCTCATGACACCACACATTTTCCACCGTACTTTTGAGGGATGCCACAGTTTACTGTTTGAAACTATAAAACCACAGACACAATGAGATGTTTTATTGATGATAGCTGAAACCAGTTTTACATGCTACCTTTGTCTTCCTCAGATAAGTGACTACCTTTCTGATGCTCCTTTCTTCCTGCTGCTGTTGTTCCGGGCTCTGGGAAACATGGGCAGTTTGGTGTGGCTCTTCCTGCTAAGAGTGGCACTGTGTGGAGTCGGGGCCGCTGCATCCTTTGTCTCTCCATTAGAGGCTATGCCTGGACACTTCAGTGGGGCATTGGGGCTTTTAGATGACCTAGTGGTAGTCTTCCTCCTCCTTATTGCCATCATTAACATCCACCAGCAGATGGTGCCAGAGAGGACCAGCAGGCCACACACAGTGGAACATGGAATACTGTCTGACATGTTGTAAAATGGTGGGCAAAGGACACTGGATATCCAAGAAGCTCCATGAGGGAACATAAAAACAGGGAACTACCCGTGTCCTCTTCATCAGACTCTGCACCCAGCGGTGATGCACGTGAATTTTTAAGCAGAAAAAAACTCTAAGAGAGGCTAGTTATGCCTTTATCAGTATTACACATGGGTCTGGAAAGAGTAACTGTGAAAGGCTTTTTAGTCCTGCTTGCTGTAGTCACTGAGTGATGTATAAAGGTGTATGATTGTGTATCAAAAAAAAAAAAACTGTCCTTATCAGTCTACTCACCATGTACACTTAATGAAGGTCTGAGGTGTGATACGTTTTCATTTATTGGTTCAAACAGATGTTTATCATTCTCATTTTCCTCACTGATACACTTCTAATGTAATATAATAAAGTATTTTTGTATTTTCAGTGTTTCAGAGTGTTGAATATTTAAGATGGTAAACCACCAGAACATCACACACACACACACACACACACAAACAAACAAACATAATTATCCTTAAATTCTTATCAGGAGTATGTGATTATACCAAATTATACACACAATTGTCCTTTAGTTCTTGTCAAAAGTTTACTTTATTATTTCATCTTTCAAGTAGTGTCATGAAATATCACACTTGGTGTATATAACAGAGATACATAAAACATATATATCCTCACATATCCTGCAAATCACAAAACTGTTTTCTAACTCGTTCTTGATTCCAGCTGTTTTGGTTGGCTAATCCTGTGCTTCTTGTTATTGCCATCACCGGAACTCTCCTCACAGTTCATCTGTAAATGTGTGCTGGTAGACAAATATTCACAACTTGCACAAAAATGGCCCAGAACAACAGACTGTTGGAAGGTTACAATACTGACATTAATAACAACATATTTAATCAATCAAAATCACATTTACATTTAGCACAATTTGGCCTTATCGCTGGGTTCTGTCAAGTAAACACATCACAGTAGCCACAAAATCATTTCTTTCCTTCTTTTTTTTTTAATTCTTATTTATTTCACCTCAGTTTCGTTACCTGTCAATTCCCATCCACCAGCAAGCTCTTCCCTATCGTACAACTAACACATGCTTCCTCCAAGACATGTGAAGCTAACTAGCACGTCCACTGCTGATCATGCCGCGTCACAGGACAGCGTAACACACTCGGAGGAAAGCGCTGTCTACCTTCTTCCGCATACATGAGCTCACAGATGCCTATGATTGGCTAGTGTTGCTGTGACTGACAGGGTAGAGAGCATATGCCACCCCTCCCACCCAGAGAGCACAGCCAATTTTGCTCCCTTGCCTTCGCGGTCATGCAAGAGCATTTCATTTCTTTAACACAATTTTGAGGACACAAGTTAGCTAAATATCTTAGATTGCCAAATATCTAGTGTTTTACTTGGAATGCAGCCATCTTCACTTTGACTCTTGTTACCTATGTTTGTATAAAAATGTTTTTTTTTTTTTTTTTTAGGTTTAGCCTTTTACATAACGTTGTAAATCTAACTCTTCTCAATCCACCATACAAATAATTGCTGTCTTTCAGGATGCTTTCACAGATGTAACAGCGCAGTGAAAAAATATCCATAATCACTATGAGGGCGACCCCTCGCTCTGACACCACACAGCGGCATTGTGGAACATGCAGAGCCAAGGCGAGGCACGCAGTGAGGCTCTGAGAGGTGCAGGTGCCCAGGCCCACTGCCAGCCCAGCACCGTGCGCTCTGGGTGGGGCATCATTGCCAGGTGGCGCCCGTCAGGCGAGCAGATACCCGCTATGCCCAGGACAGAGCCATTTGGGTTCATGGGGTAGGTCTCAGTGGGGGCTCCGGAGTCATCCACGTAGCGCAGCGGTGCCAGAGATGCGCTGATCAGCTTCTGCTGAGCTTCAGGGGAGTGGAACTGCATCAGACCTGTGCAGGAAGTTCTGTTTCATTAACAGGGACTGCAGACATATTGTGGAATATACAATCAGATTTGGTGTTATGTCCCTGATTAAATGTGATTATATGAGTTGGGTTTTGGAATTAACTTTTAGTTAATTTTTTTAAAAAATTATAATAACAACAGATCCAAAGCAGATCAGCCCTCCCAGGCCCTGAAAAGGGACTTTACATATAATCTTTAAGAGAAAAGAATTAGATAAACATACTGTAATAAAATACTGGCTGCCTGGCCACATACAGAATATAAATATGAATTGCAGTAATGTAGTACTCCTTCATATGGCATTTGATTTAGCTAGTGGATTGCAGAGCTAACGCATATTCATACTGGTATACTGAAATAAATTATAATAAATTGTACTTGTACAAGTAGTTAATAGAGCAGGGAAGGTAGGGAGTATCGTTCACTCTCCCTCAAGCAAAAATATTTTTCCTCATTACATTTATCAATGTTCTTCCCAATAAAGTTTTTCTCAGTTTTCAATTTGATGAATGTTCTGAGTGTTTTCACCACTAACGATTTTTCCTCTCATTTATAGCGGAAAACAGTAATTAAGTAAAAGCAGGTTATTGTTGGCCGCACACAATAGTTTTTTTTTCCCTCCAGACTTTTAAATATAATATCTGTTATTATGTGCAGCACATTGTGCCCCAGAAAACATGACCTTGAGAAAACATACTGCAGTATGTTGCGGTTGTGACTATGATATGGCTAAACTTTAACATTAGCCACGTCACCTATAGCTAGCAAATAGAGACTGCTGTGCATAATTTTTATTTACACTCATGATAATCATCAGTTCTTGTTCTGAAATTTAAATCCTATCCTATGTATTAAAAAATAAATAAATAAATAAATAAATAAAAAAAAAGAAATACACTAGATTATTTTGTGCTCTGTTTGGATGACTACTTTTACCTCATCATTTTTTTTAATGATACTCTTCCCAGCTTTGGTGGATAGTTTTCAAAAACAACACTGAATATATTTTTAAAAAGTGTGCCATAAAAAGGAGCTGATGACTACATGCCATGACGCACCATCCAGGTGAATATTTGCTAGTGTGATATTCTTAACATGGACAGTCTCACCTTCTCCATGGGCAACCCACACACCCAGGGCAGATCCCTCCATGCCCTTCAGCATAATGGCTGGAGAAGGCAGAATGCCGACACTCACAAAGCGGGACTCAAACCGACCTGACTTATTATGGGTCAAGGCCACCTCAGAGCCTACAACAGAAAGTGCAACAGAATAGGAGAGAGTGATAAAGAGAGGAGCACTGAAAAAATAAGCAAGCAAGTAAGAGACAAAAAGCTAGAACGATGAATCTCCATGCATGTCTCATGATGCAAAAGTGTTAAAACGTATCACACAAAACAACACGCATTAAACTTGAAAACTTCCAGTATACCTACTAAAGGAAAGAACATGTGTCTATTGCTTGGCTTTCATTTGATATAACACATTTTTAAGGCCTCAGAATTTTTCTTCACTCACCTCCATCCTGTGCTCCACCCACCCAACCCAGCAGAGCCAGAAGCTGGCAGCCATTACACACCCCTAGACTAAGTGTGTCATTACGATGCCGGAAACGCTCAAACTCCTCCCGGGCATTGGGGTTAAAGGTGACAGTAGCTGCCCAGCCTGAGAAGACAATCAGGACAGTTCAACATAAATATTACAACACTCTTAAGCACACAAGTGGCAGACTTTATGTACAAATATTTGCATTGATTATGGAAGTGAATGTCAATTTTTCTGTACAAATTTTGTGCATCTCATAAAGTGCATGTTCAAAAGTGACGAAGCAGTAGTTCACTGTTCCATATTAAACAAGCTTTCCTGATTAGAAACACCACCTGTACAAACAGCAGTAAATTCATAGTTTTCAAACTTTTTTGTGCAGGCATTTTAACAAAGTTACTTCATCATTTCAGCGAACATGGGTGTGGGATCCTTTGGGATGTGTGTAGTTTCGTGTGTAACGTTCACCTTTGGCTGATCCCAGCACATCAGCGTAACTGAAGCCTCCTACAAACACAACAGCTCGGAATGGGTCAAGGGTTGTGGAGCCAGAGCACAGGTCCTGCATCGTGACATCCCACACCTGCAGACAACAGAAGACAAAACATCACAGCATATTTTTCTAACAAATATAGAAGGAAATATATTGTGCGTATCGTGGGGTTATGTTCCAAGTCTGCAAAAAGTATATAAAACTCATTGTTGTATCAAATGTTGTATTTCTTTATGAACCAATGCATTTTAGGTATTTAACCGAAGGTCTCAAATAGGGTTGTTACAGTGTCACAGTTAGCCATGGTGTATGATCAGACGGCTATCTTACCAATGACTTTTTCAAAATACAGTGGAAAATACATTTCCATCTTTTTTTGGATCAGTGCACTGCCTTTGCAGCCACAAAGAGATTTTATGGAAATTTTGTACTTCTGTTACCGATTCCATTGTATCCTATTTATGTGCTTTTTCTTCAGTTTACAGACAATCCAAGAAGCATGTTTTTATTAGGAACACTATACTAATACTGGGTAGGGCCTCCCCAGGCTACATTTTTCCAGTCTTTAACTGTCCAGTTTTGGTGAGTCTGTGCCCACTGTAGCCTCAGCTTTCTGTTCCTCGCTGACAGAAATGAAACCCGACGTGGTCTTCTCCTACTGTAGCTCATGCACTTCAAGGTTCAACATGTTCTGCTCACCACAATGGCACAGAGTGGTTATCTGAGTTATTGTAGCCGTTCTGTCAGCTAGAAGCAGTCTGGCCATTCAACAAGGCGTTTCCGTCTGCAGAACTGCCGCTCACTGTATGTTTTTCTTTATTGCACCATTCTGAGTAAACTCTAGAGACTGTTGTGTGTGAAAATCCCAGGAGATCAGCAGTTATAGAAATACTCAAACCAGCCCGTCTGGCACAAACAATCATGCCACAGTCAAAATCACAGTGATCACATTTTTTCCCCATTCTGATGGTTGATGTGAACATTACCTGAAGCTGCTGGCCTGTATCTGCATGATTTTATGCATTGCACTGCTGCCACATGATTGGCTGATTAGATTATTGTATGAATGAATAGGTGTACAGGTGTTCCTAATAAAGTGCTCAGTAAGTATAAACTACTAATGATAAGCTAATGAAGGGCAGCTTGTGCAGCCATGGCCCTACAACACATAAATATGTCAAATATTATACTAAAATGAGATGTAGGTAGTACACTTGGGAATTTTAGTGAAGACACACCCACCTCTGTGACTTATAAGATCCCTTATCCTGTCCGATTCTATCATAAGCAGTATAGACATCCTCCAGCAATGTCCGAAAGGATGTCCGGAATGTCCGAAAGAATTAACCCCGCAATAAGAACAATTACGGGATTATATCTTTTTGTTTCCTTTTAGCTTTTTATTATATATTAAAGGATACTCAAAGATATTTTCAAACTGTAACACCCCTAGTCTCTAATTAATTAAGACCTGAAATGTTTTGCATGTGTATTACCTCGAATCCAGCCATATACAGAGAGACAGACATCTCTCGATCGCCATTGCTGCCTTCCTCACGGATGACTGCAACACGAGGCTTGCCCGCAGCTACGCAACATTATAACACAGACATCATGTAAATCAGTGAATTAATCGAACAAATCAAGGTGGTCTTTTTAGTAGTCTTTTAAGGGCAGTGTCTTGACTTCTAGAAAGTTCACAAGCTACTATTTTGCATTATTTAAAAAAGTGTTAAGGCTTTAGACTAACCTAGCTCTTTTGCTATCGGTGTTTTAGCAGGGTCAAATGTCAGTTTGAGGTACGGCTGGGTGCGGATGGATAGCCCCTGCTCTTCCTGCTGTACACACAGTGGATTGGCCTGCAGACACTCCAGCTGGAAGCTTGTGCTCTCCCATAATGCCCTGAGAGTGGGTAGACGCTCATGCAGCACTTCCTGTCCACACAGGCTCACCTTGACCTGAAGAACGAGAAGTGATCAATAATTATTTCTATCCTACACCTCTATTTACAATTAGTTAATTATTTGTTATTCAAAACCATGTTATAAAAGCCACTAAAGTAGAATCTGCCATGACTTACTTCTCCTCCCTATACAGTTAATACATTAATATAATATATAATTAATTACACACAGCAACAAAATGCCCGGCTGGTTGCATTGTGTGTCCTTCAGAAAGCCTTGGGTCTTGGGAGTAAAATACAGTTATACAGTAGCTCATCCATAGAGGCAAGTGGTGCAGAGCCACACCATATATCTCAGCCGCTCAACAAAGGTTATTTATGAAATATTCATCAAGTCCTCATTCACATACCTTGTTCATACATTTTAAATTCTGTTAAATTTAACTCTTCTGAGAGATCAACATTTTTTTTTAATCACAATTTGACAGATATAAGCCAACGTTCCAGGATTTGGACATCTTTCTAGATGTTGGACAATCATGGGGCAGTATGCTCACTGTTCCATTTTGCTCCAAAGTGTTATTATACCTAGTGGTCAAAAATGGGAACTGCAACCAATTCAAATTCCAAGCGTTTATTGTCATGTGCACAGTGAGGAAAAACAAGTTTCCCTGTACAATGAAATTCTTTCTTTGCTGTCAACATTGAATGCCAAGACAATTGTAAACTATGTAAAAAATAAAAATAGACATACGCAAACATACAAACAACATCATAAAGTATAGCTATGTTGCAGAAGTAGAAATATAGATTATGTATATAGAAATATAGAAAATATAGACTATGTACATCTGTATGTACGAGTGTGCAATAGGCGCTAATAGCGGCCCATTGGGTAAGAATCACACTGCCCCATGCTCACAGGAGGAACAGCAGACAGGACAGAAAATAGAGTGGTTGCCAACTTGGGCAAGTTTAAAAATACTCTGCGGCCACCAAGATCTATATTATTTATAGCAAATAATCAGAATTAAATCTAACAGATTTTCTCAAACAAAGGCAGTGTAAGTACAGACAGTGTGTCTATGCTATACAGAACCATTTCTATTGAAAAGATTGGGAAAGATAAAGGAGATTATGGAGTGGATAATGTCCGTACATCATAAATGCGCGTGCACCACTGTGACCTTGTTTAATATGCAAAGGCTGACAAAAAAATGGGAAAAATGTCTCCCCCTTTTTCAATGCCTGAATGTTTTGGGCTAGTTTTGAGTGATTTGTGAGATGTAGCTGGGCTGGAAATTTGGCAACTCTGAGTAATGGTGATGGAAACAGACCTGCTGTATTTTGTTCAACATAGTTCATCAATGGCACATCTAAAACCTCTCAAACCGAGCTGCTAGACAGTATTCTGGATGACTGTATGTTGTCAACTCGCAACTGTCCATTCACTAGATAGTAGCCTACAGCATCGATGTCTTTCTACCCCACCAAATCTATGATCACGAGCTGCTGCTGGCAAAATGCATCACTTTTAAAAAGTTAGATACATTTGGACAACACATCGAAAATGAAGGATTAGCTTCTTTAACCGAAAAACATTTGAAAGACTTTGAAATCCTAAAATTTGACTGCATATCTTAACACACTGGAAAAGGCAGGCAGACAATAGTGCAGAGAACTTCGGAAATAGAATAGCTCACCATGGAGTCAGGTCCGAAGCCACAGGTGGTGCCAATCTTGTAGCAGCACAGCCCAGCGTGTGTGTACCGCTGACACACACTTTCCACATCACTCTCACACACCTCCAACACCAGACCCAACTCCTCTGAGAACAAAGCCTCCATCACTGTGGAAAAAAAAAGAGACAGAATGATCTTAAAATGTGACTTTTAGCTTACAGATTTTGACATTCAGATGTTATACTGACCTCCAACTCCATCAAAAGGCAAGTCAACTTCTATCCCACGATTTCCTGCAAAGGCCATCTCCAGCAGACAGGAAATGAGTCCTCCATCGCTTACATCATGCCCTGCACTCAGCAGACGATCTACCAAACACACACACACACACACACACACACACAACATTATTAGCATTAAGAAAAAGAGCAAACATGACCTCAAGATTAACGAAAAGATCTGTGATAAGTAACAAACATTTTTCACCTTCAATCAGTGTCTGGGTGGTGTTGAAGCAGGCTGAGAGAAGGTCAGGATGATCCAGGTCTGGACTGCAATCTCCCAGCTGACCATAACACTGAGCAAGAGCAGAGCCACCCAGCCTGTATTTACCCACACTCACAGGAACATACAGCAATGCACCTGACAGAGAGAAAGAGAGAGACACACTCAGATATTCAATTTTCCCACAACATTGACCTTAATAATTACATGTCCCAGTCCTAAAAATGCCTGAAAGGTCAGACTGACCTTTGCCCTCTGGATCATCCAGGTCAGGCGTGACAGTGGCAGTGATATCAGGACACACGGCATACACAGAGATGACCAAAGAACCTAAGAAAGGAAAATTAAGACAGGTTAGCATTATTCGATTAGCACGCTCTTTTTCTCTCTCTCTCTCACACACACACACACACACCCACACCTGGTGCTTTGACAGTTTCTCCACCAACACGAGCAGCCATGCTGAGGGAGTCCTTTCCGCCATCAACAGCAATGCCCAACTGACTCATGACCTTGCACATAGCCTGACATGCCTCCCACAGACACGCCCCTTCACCTGGCAACTTCGCTGCCCACATCCAGTTACCGCTGCACTTTACATCCTGAGATAAACACACACAAAACTATTTTAAAAATTGCATGAAAAATTGATATGAGAAATGATTTCCAGAAATATGTGTTAAGTAATAACTTATAATTACTAAATCTTTTGTAATTAAGATTGATTTGCACAGGATGAGCAATTTCTGTATAACTGGCAGAGATGGTTTTGGAAAGAGACGTTAGGGGGGGGAAAAAAAAAAAGCACAAAACCAAATATCCTTTTCCAACAGGACATAACAGAATCTTTAACTAAATGTCCGTTCAGACGGGATATATATTTCTACAGGTCCTTTTATACTAGGTACATTTTTATACTAATTTTTTAATTTTTATACTAAAAATTCTTGATATGATGGATTTAAACAGGACTAAAAATCCCAATCACTGGTAGAGCTTAAGCTGGCATATATGAGTTCTGAAAGAAGATAGGAGATAAACTGTATAACAACCTTTTATGAAATTGTTGAAGAGCTCAAGGAGACACAATAAAAATATAGATTATATAATGCACTCTTTCAATGAGAAGCACCATAATGTTATCCAACCACAGTGACTGCTAAAGTAGTTGTTACCCACCAGTGCCACATTTTACCTTGAGAGCAGTGACACGTGCAAACACCAAATTGGTGAGGGCCTCGCCCACAGCCATTCGAGCTCCAACCGCCGGGGAAACCAGGCCTTTAATTGGCTGCTCCCCAATCGCTGTTGCAGCACCCTGGAGACTGAAGGGTGATAGAGCAACCACAGCCACATCAGCCAGTGGGGTGTGGAGGGGTCCTACACACTGCTGCTGTGCCACCAATCCAGTCACAGAGCGATCCACCTAATATAAGAATAACCGACAAAAGAAGTGAATATTGGGAGTGAATTATTGGCACACTTCATGAAAATGAGTTTTATAAAAGAAAAACATTAAACACAATAATATTCCATTCAAACACAATAGAAGAAACCGTTTGTCTTTGTTCTTACAAAAAAAATCAGGAGGGGAAAAATATCCCAAAGATCACAGTGTTAGAACTGCACAGTTGATTCTTATGGTTGTCAAATTTCAAAATCAACTGTTAAATCATGCTTTCTGGAAGCACTGCAAAAAAAGGTTCTCTCTTTCCTAAGAGCACCTCCAAATTATTGGGGGGGGGGAAAAAAAAAAAAAAAAAAGCAGCACCTGACCTTCACCAGGCATTATTAGAACTACACCTAGCATACTGTAATCCATGTCTCCAGACACATTTACACAAATCATGCCATTTGCATTGTTTTTTTTCATGTCTTATATTCCATTTGCACGTGTCAATTGCACTTTACTGCCACCCTACCTCATTGTCTCTCTGCACACTACATTTAATGCGACTTACTGTTTCGCACTTCTGGTTAGATGCTAACTGCATTTCGTTGGCGTTGTACTTATACTCTGCTCATTGACAAAGCTGAATCTAATCTAATCTAAACTTTTTGGTTTTGTACACCAACAGCATGTTTGGCAACAAAAGGGGACAAAACACCTGATAGCCCACTGTAAAATACAGACGTGGATCAGTGGGGCTTTGGGGCTGTTTTGTGGCTGGTTGTTCACGAGCTCTTGTGAAGATTGATAGTCATGAATTCTGATTAGTACCTGGATATTACAACCCAAAACCTGGCTGCCTCTGCCAGGAGGTTTAAACAGGGCCATAGATAGAGCTGTCAACAAGATGATGAGCCAAACATACTTCTAGTCAACAACAATCAACCTGTGGTCTGAAATGAAGGGGACAGTCCACATGCACAAACCTAAGCATATAAGGAAGGTATATAAGAAATAATTCAGACACTTAGTGGAAATAGGAGACCTTGTTGGTGAGGTAGCGTTTGCTGGCCACAGCAGGCAGTCTAAGAACTCTCTCGAGAGCAGGCAAAACCGAAAGTCCTGGAGGGAGAGAGAGAGGCTGCAGACAGGAAGGCACACGGTCCAGCCTGAACTCCTATAGGTAGAGAGATAGAGATAGAGAGAGAGAGAGAGAGATTAATAGAGGTCATCAAATCTGTAAGGAAGATACATTATGGATCGTCAGGGCTGGGCAATAGAACAACACTTTATTTTCTCAATTTTCTCATTCCTGATTAATTTTCTTCTGATTAAAAATCATCAACTTGTGTACTAGATCCCTCACCTACATGTTTCTTCAAACAGATAATACCAGAAGCAATCGAAACTCTTCTAAAAATAATCAATTCTTTCCTTAGCACTGGCTATGTACCTAAATCTTTTAAACTAGCAGTTATCAAACTCCTGATTAAAAAAACCTGACCGACCCCTGTCAATTGTCCAACTTTAGGCCAATATCAAAACTCCCCTTTATCTCCAAGATCCTAGAAAATATTGTAGCACAGCAGTTATGCTCATACCTACAGAGGAATGTAATGTATCATGAAATGTGTCAGTCAAGATTTAGACCTCATCATAGCACAGAGACAGCACTGGTTGAAGTGGTAAATGACCTACTACTGGCCTCTGATCAGGGTTGTGTCTCCTTGCTTGTGTTGCTTGACCTTAGTGCAGCTTTTGACACCATTGATCATATTATTCTCCTTGATAGACTAGAAAATGTAGTAGGCATTAAGGGAACGGCTCTCTCCTGGCTCAGGTCTTATTTGACTGATCGTTATCAGTTTGTAGATGTAAATGGTGACTTTTCTATGCATACTAAGGTAAACTTTAGTGTTCTGCAAGGTTCTGTTTTAGGCACACTGCTTTTTTTTCCCTTTATAAATGCTACCTCTGGGTAAAATTATTTGTAAACATGGTATTAGCTTCCAGTGATATGCTGATGACACTCAGTTGTAAGTTTCAGCAAAACCAGATGAGAGACACCAGTTTAACAATGTTGAGGAATGTGTAAAGGACTTTAGACACTGATTGCTTATTAACTTCTATCTACTTAATTCTGACAAGACAGAAGTACATGTACTAGGACCACATGCAGCTAGAAGTAAGCTTTTTGATTACATAGTAACTGGATGGCCTTTCAGTAACCAGTAACCAGCAACTGGACGGACTTTCAGTTACATCATGTGCAGCAGTAAAAGACCTTGGTGTGATTATTGACTCCAGTATTTCCTCTGAAGCTCATGTAAATAATATTACTAGAACAGCCTTCTTTCATCTCAGAAATATTGCTAAGATAAGAAATATATTGTCACTACACGATGCAGAAAAACTAGTTCACACTATTATTATTAGGTTGGATTATTGTAAAGCCTTACTGGATGGATGTTCCAATAGGTGCATAAATAAGCTCCAGTTAGTCCAGAATGTAGCAGTGACATGAGTCCTTATTAGAACCAGAAGATATGACCACATCACCCCTATCTTATCCACACTACTTCAAATTCATCCAAATGCAATCAAATTTTGCACTGATTATAAAATACTACTATTGACCTATAAAGCAGTGAATGGTCTCGTGACACAATACCTGAGCGAACTTCTGGTCTTTTATGATCTGCCACGCCTACTTCGATCAAAAGCTGCAGGCTCTTTGTTGGTATCTCGAATAGTGAAGGCTACAGCTGGGGGGCAGAGCTTTCTCTTACAAAGCTCCCAATTAGTGTTCGGGACTCAGACACAGTCTCATGTTCAAGTCTAGGCTAAAAACATATTTGTTTAGGCAAGCCTTTTGTTAATAGTTTTTTCTTAGGTAAAGATACATGAGATTACTGTGGATGGTACCACTTAGAAACCATGAAGATGTCTTTGGACTGCAATTGATATGAACAGTCTTGCTACGATGGCTTAGGACTGCAATTGCTATGATAGCTATAGGACTGCAATTGCCACGAACAGTTTTGCACTCAAGTCTCCATCAGTGAACAGTTGATAACTTCAACAAAATAGACTTCATGTAAAAACTATAATGAATTTCCTGTTTACACAATTACCACTTTTTGACGATGTAGTACACAGTTACAGATAGTTACAGTTATTTATAATCGCACTCTCTGTTGTCACCCAGATGAGGATAGGTTCCCTTTTGAGTCTGGTTCCTCTCAAGGTTTCTTCCTCATATCATCTTAGGGAGTTTTTCCTTGCCACCATCGCCTCTGGCTTGTTCATTCGGGATAAATTTATAAATTTTAAGTTTATATCTGGAATTTTTTATTTTTGTAAAGCTGCTTTGTGACAATGTCCATTGTTAAAAGTGCTACACAAATAAAATTAAATTGAATTGCATTATACATATCTTGTGAAAATATCAAGCATTGGGATATGATATTCTCATATCCCACACCCTTAACAGTCTGTCATGCATAAAGTGGAAAAAAGATGGAGCACTGTGTTATCTGGCTGAAGCATTACCAGCAACCGCCAGATGGAGCACCAATCATGGACCTCTGAGAGTTGAAGAATTTTCCAAGAGGTTTTACGTACCTTCTGAGGCATCTTTCCCAATACCCAATCAAGTTCCAAATCCACAGGGTTCCGCCCACCAATCATGGCACTGCCAGTGTTGGAGATGTCATCCACAAGAACAATCTACAAGGAATAAACATGCAGAAGTTAGACTTGGTTATATCTGGGCACCTCCATAACACATGCACACACATGCAATATCTGGCTTGCCAAGGCAGTTCTAAATCTGTTTGACAATTAGTAAAGGTCATCTACAGTGCCCTCTGAAAGTATTGGAAAGGCAAGGCCAATTCTTTTGTTTTTCGCCAAGTAAAGAAGCCATACCACAAGATGCAAACCACTCATCAGCAGTAAGAATCAGAAGGCCAGATTGGAATTCGCAAAGAAATACAGAGATGAGCCACAAAAGTTCTAAAACCAAGATTAACCTCTACCAAGGTGATGGAAAGGCCAAAGTGTGGAGAAAGAAAGGATCTACTCATGATCAAAAACATACAAGCTCATCGATCAAGCACGGTGGAGGTAGTGTCATGGCTTGGGATTGCATTGCTGCTTCTGGAATGGACTCACTAATCTTGATAACTCATGATGGTAGCAGCAAAATGAATTCAGAAGTCTACAGAAATATTCCGTCTGCCAATTTACAGAGAAAACAGTAGAAGGTTTAAGACTGGCCAAGTCAATCACCAAACCCCAAAACCCCCAAATCAAGCCTGGAAAAGCATCAAAAAAGAAGAATGCAACAGTTTGTTGATGTCAGTGAGTCACTGACTTGATGCAGTTATTGTGAGCAAAGGATACGCAACCAAATATTAAGTGTTATTTTCTTTAAGACTATCTGTTCCAAGACTTTTGCTCACCTAAAAATTGGGTGGCCTGCCACCAAAGGAGACATGTTCTAAGGTGTTTAACTCATCTAGATGTAAATGGCAGGAAATGAAAGCTGAAATTCTGATCAATCTCATATTCATACTTTGATCTCAAACCCAAACGGAATAGTGTACAGCAAGAACAAAAGAATCAGCCTTGCCATTCCAATACTTTCGGAGGGGACTGTATACTGCAGTTTTTACACCCACCTTACTATCACCTGTAATGTGGCCCACAAAGTCAACAGGGCATTTCTCCCTCTGACACACACTCTCGAGAAAACTCCGGTCAGATGGGCGGAGCAACAGAGCATTACTCTCCTGATACTCAGCCCCCCACAACTCCAAAACACTGAGTGTGGGATCACCTCTCTGCAAGAAGAGGAAGTGGATTATATATATATATACAGTCAGGTCCATAAATATTGGGACATCGACACAATTCTAACATTTTTGGCTCTATACACCA
>CM075021.1:3211240-3224906 GCA_037576675.1 Pangasius sanitwongsei | reverse complement strand
GCTTACAATGGCTGTAATTCCTAAATGGTAAATGCCATATTTTTGTGGAACCTCTTAAAATAAAGCTGAAAGTCTACCCCTCGATCACATCTTGACTGTTTTATTTCAAATCCATTGTGGTGGTGTATAAAGGCAAAATCACTAAAACTCTGTTATTGTCCACATATTTCCGGACCTGACTGTATGTAAGTATAACTTGGCTATGATCATTATTAATATTTATATACAAATTCCACACAAAGCACAAAATAAATTGAAGCTCACTTTAAATTTGCTGGTGTAGATGACAGCTCCAGCGGGCTCGCTCAGCTCTTTCAACACATTTCCTAGAGCACAGAACACATTCAGACTCTCCAATAGGGTTTGAGAGTGTAAGTGATATGCCACCATGTTAAATGACTGATCAGCAATTAAATGTTTTTATTAATTAATTAAATAATAATGTACTTGAACGATTATTAATAAACCCCCAAATCAGCATTGAGCATTCAACATGTGGTATAAATATATAACTGTCATAATCAGCATTAAAATGATAATGTCACATATTTATTACCATTGCCTCCTGCACCCTGGTCATGGATACTGCAAATGGGGTTTCCTGCAGCTCTCTCCAGACATGCCCTTAGAGCCCGATTCATCTTCTGCTCCATCTCTGCATCTCCTCTTTGAACCGCACCCAAATCACGATCACTGGAGTTATCACCCTGTACCTACATTATACACACACGCACACACACACACACAAATAGATTTCCACTTGCAACTTACCACTTTTAACAAAGCAGTAAGTAACATCCAGATACAGATATGTCTGTTAAATGATTCAATGTAAACCCCACTGTGATTAACATCTGCACCAACCTGTACAGAAGAAGCAGCCCCTCCCCCTACGCCAATCCTATACACAGGGCCTCCTATTTTCACCACCTCCATACCTGTTACCAGGGCGAAATGTTAAACGTGAGGACAGGAGATGAACTTAAAGATCCTTTTCATGCTGATCAAACTCAGTGTACCCATTCAAGGGCATCTTACTTCAAAATCTCACACATACACGTTTTCATATTTTGATGTGAAACGGATCCAGTGTCAGATTAAAAGACATGAATCTTAATAAATTTATTTTACCATCATGATCTATATCTTCCAAAATTTCCTACCTGACTTTGCCTCCTCTTTCTTTACATGCTCATCCTCAATGGAGCCCAGTCCACCGCTGAACATTATTGGCTTAATCCATTCTCGACGCTCACCATTGGCCAAGCGCATTCCAAAGGACCGGGCAAAGCCTTGAGTCATTAAGGCAAATAAAGAAGAAAATGGAAAAAAAAAACCCCATTTATGCTACCAATGAAAATAAACTGCTAACTAGTTGGTCTGTTTCTTAAACACAGCACAGAGCTAAGACACACCACAGTATACCTGCCAGCACTGGCTCTCCAAACTTGTTTCCGTAGTCTGAAGCTCCATCACTGGCTTCAATAGCCACCTGCAAAGGAGGGGCAAAGCTGGAAGGGTACTCCCAACCACCCTCCTCCCATGGAAGGGCAAAACCTGCAGTCAAATATGTCCAAGAGAATAGAGGGACTTTACTTTCATGCCAAAAGTTTTAGTAACTCCATGTACGTTTTATATTAGCTAAGCTAAGTGCAATGACAGCACATTCTGAAAACCAGACCCACCAGGGATGTGGAGGTTACCAAAGCAGTACCCAGCAGTCCCTGCAATCACGTGTCCACCTCGGCCCGCGCTCTGTACGTCTCTGATTCGCCCGCCAGTACCTGTGGTTGCACCGCTAAAAGGAGCGACACCTAGAGTTCAAGTAAATGAAACAACCCTTAGCATTAACAGATAAGTTAACAGAGGGAAATAAGCATGTGATTATATTTTTATACATTGATCCTTACCTTATTATGATAGTAAAAATATTTTTTTTAACGTTTACTTGTACCAGATTATATTGGGGGCTCTCTTAAGCGCATACATGCAACATAACCTCTAGGATACTATGCATGTGAAGTATGCTCATGGTCACTCCCCAGCTTGCCGTAACAGATAAAAGGACAACTAGTGTTATGCTGTCACAAAGTAAAAGTAGGTGATTAATATGGGTAGTTATGGAATTTTCTTCACTAATGTGAGCAGAATGAAGACGGGGTCCATATGGTGCCTTTTTAATAAGACTGAATTTATCTCTGAAGCACTAGGGGTAATATAGACCCCAGCATATACACTAGTCACCGCTGTAGCGAGCTGTCGACTATTCGGGCAGTGGAGAAAACAGTGAGGCAGACGGCAAGGAGATGCAAGATGAATGTACTTTGGTTAAGTGTACTTTGTCAGTCTAAAATATTTCAGACTAGGTAAAGTTAATTTGACAGTCAACTGCACTAAACTACGCTGTCAAAAAATCCTTTTCATTGCTGTAATGGATACTTTGAGATGACTTTGCATGATGTGTAGACATGCACATGTTTTTAATTAAAGCTAAAAATATATATATTTTAAATGAAATCTTAGTATACTGAATTCCATTGTGACCAGAGATGTGTGAAAGAGCATTTTCAGAGCCGCGGGTTGCACGTCACCAACCAATCCAACTCAGCTAGTTTAGAGTCAGATCAGCGGTGCCAGATCAAAGAGGTTGATCCAGACTCGTTTTCAGAAGCTACTGGGGTTGAACATGGCAGAAAAACATCCCAGACAATGCAGTAAACATTGCATCCTCCGAGCTTCCACGTCATGCTGTGCACTCTCAGTTTCAGAAACAATTATTTCAGCTTTGCATTTTAAGAACTGGTACATCCTTAAATAGCGTAATTGCGTAACATGATAAACAGATTTATTATTTTGCACATTTATTGCACTAATTTATTTACTTTCATTATTAACAGTGTAGCCTAAAAAGTTTTGAAATTGAAAATTTTATTTGTAGCCTGTGTACCAGTTTTTTTTTATATGTCTGACATGTTCTTTGCGGCACAAATAAATTAGCCTAAAAATAGCAATATCCTGAAACAGTTTTTACTTTATCTACGGAAAAGACAACTACTTTTGCTATTATTGGTCAACTCATAAAAATCAGTTATCCTGCAACCTCTACAAAGCATAAATTGTACTCGTGCTCTGACCTGTGGGGAAGTTGTGTGTTTCTGCAGTGAAGATGACGTGTCTGATGGTGTGTCTGGTCTTGTAGCAGCTGGCCTGTGCAGGGTCAGTGGGGAACATGCACTCCAGCTCCATGCCTTTAATACCACTGTGCACACACACATGCATATACATACAAAGACACACACACACTGAAGCTGCTGTCACACTCAGAGTGACTCAGTGATGGTTATCATGCTGGCTGACTGACTCTCACTCTCTCACCTGCTGTTATCGCAGAACTTGATGACACTGTTCTGATTGCTGTGCTGCTGGGTGCCCATAATGAGGCTGAAAAGAGTGTCCTTCTGCTCCTGTCCGTCAATCACCATCCGGCCTCGGAAGAACCAGTGGCGACTGTGCTCACTGTAGGGGATATTAGAGGGGAAAATTTGTTTTACAAATTTCAGATATACACCAGTATTTTTAAAAATGAATCTTTAATCGTTGTGTACTGTATATGTGATTTCCACAAAAAGTATTTATTACACATACAATTCCCTGTACAGAGAAAAGAACGAAAAACCTGTTGACGCAAAACTTATTAATAATGAAAGTCTAAGGACGGTTGTTTCCAACGTTTCTCAGCAGAAGGTAACATGCAAAAATTCATGGCCTTTTTCACCCGTAAGCCTACACACCTGTTGGACTGAGCCAGGTCAAAGCATTCAACACTGGTTGGGTTTCTCTTCACCCTCTGGAACAATGCTGTGTAGTAGTCCAGATCCCAGGAGTCAAAGGCTAGTCCTGCTCGTGCACACACACACACACACACACAATTAACCAGGATCATATTAACAGTAAGAGGACAACAATTTCGTATACTGATTTTGGTTACTAGATTTTTAATCAGATATAGTTAGATTTTGTGTATTTTATGATCAGTGCATACGACACAAGACGGTCCAACAAGTTAACATGTTTGTCGCAATGCTGACCGTGTTATTCTACAGTGGCCTGCAACACTCACTATAGACAGATAGATAGAGTAACCTGTGCATGGTTACACTTATGAGACAGCATTGGCCTAGTTTTTCCACTTACATTCACTAATTATGTCTGGCTGCCTATCACACACACCCAAATATCTTGTGACCCAGTACATTCCATCTCCCCTCATCCGGTGACAACTACACTTCTTCCAATTATGTTGAATGTCATGTGCCCCTAATCCTCGCTCTCTCAGGATTCGTTTGCTCTTTAGAATCGTGAGAGAATTCACTAGTAATAATGATGATAAAAAAATAACTGCATTTATAAGACACATTGCTCACCAAGCTCATCGTTGGCCCTCTCCAAAGCAGCACGACCTTTTCCTAAAATGTCAACCTCAAACACTTCCTGAGGCCGGACGTCCACAAAGAAAGATGTGATGGGATTGGGGTAGATACACTCAGTCATGCTATCATACAAGAGGCTGAATAACTTCTCCATCTCTTCATCTTTCCTCAGCGTATCCAGCTTATCCTTCAACAGAAGATGATGTGTCTGTTATTTACATGCTTACTTAAAACAGAGCAACACTAAGATCATTTAAGCTGACATTAATAAGAGAAAATGTTTAAAATCACTAGCAGTTCTAAATTTAAAGCAAATTGGTGATTTGTCACATGACCTCCAACTCTTACTTGTGTTCACATAGGATCCCCAACTGAGTACCAATTTCTATCAATATTGTTTATATTACTAATAACTGAAATGAAAACAAAATATACATTGCTATATGAAATAGATAAAACCTAAACCGGGAGTATTCAATATTACATCCTTGAATTTTAAAGTAAAAGATGTAATAACAGAAGCATATTTGGGCATCAGCTGTATTTGAGCATGCACAGTCACGGAAACAATAAAGTACACTCTATTACATATGTGTCTATATCATGCCAAGAAGAAAGGACATCAGCCATGACCTCAGCAATTGTTGCTGAAGCAGTTGTTGCTGCTCATCCATCTGGGAAGGGTTATAAGGCCATCTCCAAACAATTTGAAATTCAGAATTATACATTCAGAAGGATTGTTTACAAATGGAGAGCCTTCAAAAAAGTTGCCAATCTTCACAGGAGTGGGTGTCCCAGCAAATCCAGTCCAAGGTCAGACAGTTTAATGCTCAGAGATATAAAAAAAATCCAAGAGCCAAATCCTGTGACCTACAGGCCTCTGTAAGCACATTATATGTTTATGTTCATGAAAACACAATCAGAAAAAGACTGAACAAGTATGGCTTTCAGGGAAGGGTGGGTAAGAAAAAAAACCTTTCTCTCCAAAAACAATATAGCAGCACTTAGGTTTGCAAAATTGAACAAACCACAAACATTCTGGAACAATATCCTTTGGACTCATGAGACCAAGGTGGAGATGTTTGGTCATCATGCACAGCACCATGTTTGGTGAAAACAAACACAGCATCTCATCACAAACCCCTCATATCAACTGTTAAGCATGGTGGTGGAGGGCTGATGGTGGTGGAGTGGCCTTGTTTTGTAGCCACAGGACCTGGGATACTTGCAGTCATTGAGACAATGATGAACTCCACTTTATATCAGAATATTCTTGAGACAAATGAAATTAGGTCATGCAAGAGGACAATGATCCAAAGTACACCAGCAAATTGACAAAAAAAAAAAAAATCAAGGTGTTGGAAAGTCCAGACCTCACCCCCACTGAGATGCTGTGGAGGGATCTTATAAGAGCTCTGCATAAACAAATGCCCTCAAACATCAATAAACTGAAGCAATGTTGTAAAGAAGAGTAGACCAAAGTTTCTCCAAAACGATGTGAGAGACTCCAAAACTCCTACAGAAAAAGTTTACTTCAATTTATTGTTGCTAAAGGTAGCTCTACATGTTACTGAATTATAAGGTGTACTTATTTTTTCCCCACCTCTTTTCTGAATGGTGGTGACTACATATTGAAATCTGTTGTGTTTGTAATCTGAGCTTATTTGTCTGTTTCTAGAAGTTGGTGAGGACCACACAATTGTTATTTAAGCCCTGATAAATAAAGACAAAGAATTGAAGGAGGGTGTACTTTCTTTATCTCATGACTGTATAAGATGACCCAGGCCTCACTGATTATTATTATTATTATTATTATTATTATTATTATTATTATATGTATGCGATAATGTGTAAGGCCAAGGTGGTAGTGATGAAGTTCTCAGGGAGTGCAGCAGTTGTGCAGACCTTGATGAAGTGCCGGCGAGACAGCTCAACCCTGGTCACCTGACTCAGGCCTGCACTCTGGCAGATGGACACGGCATTTGTGGACCATGCAGTGGAGAAGTTCAGCCTGTAAGGAGCAGCAGAAAGCCACAATTGAGGTTCACAAAGACTATACTGAGGACTGTGGTGTTTATGCTGCTACTGCTCCAGCTGCACCACTGATGTTAGAAACATTACATCTGTACATTTAAGTTACTGAAACAGTGTTTGTGTACCTGGGGCCAATCTCCACCAGGCTCTCTCCGGGCATCATCGCTCTGAGAGTGGGCTCATCAGACAGCTCTGAAGACTGAGGAGGAGTAAATAACCAGCTCAGGATATCCTTCTGCTCCACACTCACACAGTCAGCACCTGAAAGAGATACAGGCAGAGAGGAAAAAGGGTAGGTTTGTGTGGAGCAGAGAGAGATTAGACTTGTCCCTCTTCTCTCACAGAGAAGGAAAGGCAGCTCTTCCATATGAAAGTAGACACAAAAAAACATTAAAAAAACATTCAGGAAGCGCTGTGTACGAGTTTATTTAGTGATCTTACCAAACAAGCGCCATGGCTTTGAACTAATCACATCAAAATGTGAATTATAAGAGGAACCCAGAAACTTTTATACACAGATCCTACACCTGTGAAAATTACCTGTGCAGCTAACCAACCAGCTAGCTATTTGCAATGATAGAAGGACATGAGGTTGTTTCCAATTTGCATAGCATGTTCACTCACCATCCACTTTAATAGGAACACCCGTACACCTGCTCATTTATGCAGTTACCCAATCAGCCAATCATATGGCAGCAGCACAATACATAAAATCATGCAGATACAGTTCATATATGTCAAGAGCTTCAGTTACTGTTCACGACAACCATCAGAATGAAGAAAAAGTGTGACTGTTGTGTGTGAAAATCTCAGGAGATCAGCTGTTTCTGAAATATTCAAACCAGCCCATTAGGTACCAACAACCATGCCACAGTTAAAGTCACAGAGATAATTTTTTTTTTTACATCCTTCTGAAGTAGAATGTGAACATTAACTGAAGCTCTTGACCTGTATCTGCATGATTAGATAACTGAATTAAAGTGCAGTTGTACAGGTTCCTATTAAAATGGCCGGTGAGTATATATTCTTGCACTTTTTTATAAAGGTCAAGGTGTAAGACATGCTCCTAGAGCATTTTATAGTTTCTAGAGCTTAAATAATGTATGAAACAATTCATTTTAATGGTTTAAGGTTAAGCATTCGAGGTGCTTCAAGAGTACAATGGAATGAGCTTTCTCACCCAGTCATCCTTTTCCCTCTCCTGCACGTATCCAACCCCTGCACCACCACCCAAATGTCAACCCTGTCCTGTTATACGTCTCACCATTCACTTCCACATTGTAGCAGAGTTCAGTGGTTATGGTGACCTGTGGATAGAGCTGTTTGACCCTCTCCAGGCTCCGCCCACCTTCACCGTCTGCCCTCCTGTAGAACCGCAAGACTGACATGATCCTGGCAACAACACACACACATACACAGAGAGAGAGTGAGTTAAAATCTCACATACATAAACTATATGTCCAGCTGGTATCACAAAGGTTCAAGCAAATGTTTTAATGTTGCACACCACAGACACCTAATTAAGACCATGTGAAGGCCTCGATCCCTGAATCCATGATCAGCAAGTGGTCTGGATTAGCAGACACTGCTGTGCTGCCTTAGCCAAAAAAAAAAACAAAAAAAAAACTAGAGGGACAAGGAGCGACATGTTTGTGATTGTTTTACATCTAAAATGTTAGACACAGAGTGATGCAGTCCATATTTACCTATAATAAGAGAAAGAACCTACAAACTAACTACATTCATGCCTACCACTGATACCTGCTATCTGCACCCAGCATTCTTTAAACAAACATGTGAGGCATGTGCTGATTCTAATACTAATACTGAAAAGATAATTAAGCTCTTGAGGTTTAAAAATATTCATTATTTACTCGATACATTCATTTTAGCCATCTTACCACTTTAAAAGATAGTGTCCCTATTAGTGACCAGGTGTTGCCATAGTCAGTGTTGCATGTTCACTTTTTTAGATGGACAAGCTTTTTTGCCATCTGTGGTCTGTGCATAATTTTAAAGGATAGCAGCTGTAAAGGAAAAAATATCGGATGAGTATCAATATCAGCTGATACTCAAGGTTTCAGTATCGGTATCGTTATAGTTCCATCTCTAGTATACATGAGTATCAATGTTTCATATGGATGTGCAAGAATTTGTAGTTTGGCTGAATGGAAGTAACTCTTTTTAATGCTACAGTCTTGTGCAGGTGATAACGTGAGCTGTTGCAATAAACTACATAGGATTCTGTGAAGTGCAGAAAATGTTCAGAGAAAATCAGGATGAACTTGGGGTCAAACAGACAAACCTGGGTGTTGCACCACAGCCTGAACATCCAGCACAAACTAATCAGGAGGGTTACCGATAAGCCTCTGTTTAACTCAGTTACAAAGGAATTTGCTTTTTCCACTAACCTAAAGAGACAGAGCATTTGATCACGTGACACTTACTGCAATTTAATGAATGAACCCAAGTGCACAAAGTATTGTTTACATGGTTACACACAGACTAATAAACTGTGAGTCAGGTAAACTTTAATCTAGTCAATATAAAGACAATGTTATGGCTCATTCCCTGAAAAAAAAAAAGCGTCAAGCAACTCTATTTATGTTTCTATAATGAAATTATGCACATCTTACCTTCCAGGTGCTCAGTGACTGGGCGAGTTGGGGTGAGATGAAGCTGACCGCTCAGTAGACTGTGCTATAGGATGATATTATATAGTATAGTGTAGTATGCAGACCTCCTGACCAGTGCAGGCAGCCCTGTACTCAACCCACGTGTCCGATACTTTTTACCACCCGTATTCAACCAGCGTTCGGGGATTGGCTGTCAGTATCGTGAAGCACTGCCCAATTGGATGGAGACCTTTTACTACAGGCTTGCAGCCAATCCTAGAGAATAAGGCGGGACTTGTCGGAATACTAGTGAGGAAATAAATAAGTTGTCACACTTGAACATACAGATCAGTTCCGCACACCTCTGCGCATGCGCAGTGTTGTGCTTCGGTTGTAGAAATGATGCAGAGGTGTGCAGACTGTTATCTTTTTTGACATATTTAAAATGTATGCATTATTGCCTTTCTGTTTTGAGCAATTGATAAGATGCTTTGCAATTAAAAAAGGTCCACACTCCACACAACAAGCTATCATGGTGACCTTTACTTGAACAAGTTCTTCCTCAACCATATTTAAAATACACTATATAGCCAAAGTTGTGTGGACATCTGAAAACTAAGAGGCCCAAACCTGCCCCTGTACACAAAGCGAGCTCCATGAAGTCATGGTGTGTGAAGGTTGGAGTGGAAGAAGTCGAGTGTCCTGCACAGAGCCCTGACCTCAACCCCACTGAACACCTTTGGGATGAACAGGAACACCGACTGAACCCCAGACCTCCTCACCAACATCAGTGCCTGATCTCACTAATGCTCTTGTAGCTGAATGAACACAAATCCCCACAGCCACACTCCAAAATCTAGTGGAAAGCCTTCCCAGAAGAGTGGAGGTTATAACAGCAAAGGGGAATAAATGTGGAATGGGATGTTCAACAAACACATACGGCTGTTCTCTCTGTGTCCCTGTGGGTTTCCTCGGGGTCTCTGGTTCCGTCTTCCAAAAGCATGCAGAAGGTGAGCTGTCTAAAACGAATTGCCCATAATTCCGAATGTGTGTGTGTGCATGCGGTTCCCATTCAGGATGTATTCCCACCTCACACCTAGTTTTCCAGGGTGTTGGCAGCTTGTTAGTGTCTGTTCTCATATTGATGATATCATGAATGGGGATGTTTTCTGATTTGGATGTGGAACAATAAAAAAAAAATCTCTTCTTCTGGTTCAACGTAACTGATGGTGTGCACGTATTTTTCTTTACCTCCGTTACATACTGCCTTAGTTTCAGTTATTTAACGGTTATCCTACCCTTAATATGGCAGCAACACAGGGATTGGATCCTGATTCATCTAAACCCTGATCAGGATAAAGCAGTTTCTGAAACTGAGTGAGAGAGAGTGTGTGTGTGAGTGTAACCCCAAGAAACTCTAATCCTGAGACAAAGTACACGATTGCCCAAAGGTCCCATAAATAAGTGTAGTACATTACCTAAGAACACCATTTACATAACATCAGACTCTGTACACCTCTAACCCACAATGAAACCGCTGAAAAATTGTGGTAGAACCTGGTCCTCCAGTCTTCTATACTCAATCTGTGTTGCTTCATTGAATGGAGATGGACAGTTTTGATTACAATTACGATCAGAGGTTTACTAAAGCCTCATGTTTTAAAATCAGCATCTATTCAAGTATTTTTCCATGCAACAAAACATTTTCTTTGTGACTCTTTCATCAGTGTCTTTTTGGAAATCTCCTTTGAGACTTGAAAGGCCTAATATAAATCTGTATCATGTTACTTCTTTATATTTTCCTTATTTTATTTTAACATCTGTGAAATGCTGTACTCTTTCTCAGATTTGTGCTATTCTAAAATAAGATTTTCAGACTATAACCTACAGACCTACTATATTTTGTAGGACTGTAAAACCATAAATGTATTTCTTAGAATAACCTAATATTTATTCAGTGTTCAGTGGGGTTGAGGTCAGGACTCTGTGCAGGACACTCAAGTTCTTCCAGTCCAACCTTCACACACCATGTCTTCATGGAGCTCGCTTTGTACACAGGGGCATTGTCATGCTGGAACAGGTTTGAGCTAAATGCACATATGGGTTTAACGGTCAGGTGTTCACAAACTTTTGGGCATATATAGTGTATCAAGGTCAACTGAACTGAAAAAAGAAGAGACCTCTGACACCTTTCTTATTGACTAACATGGTAATGGGCAGAGGGGGGCACGGTTTAGTGGTTAGCACTGTTGCCTTGCACCTGGGGGTTGGAATCCTGTCTCTGCCCTGTGCGCATGGAGCTTGCATGTTCTCCCGTGCTTCAAGGGTTTCCTCCGGGTACTTCGGTTTCCTCCCCCAATCCAAAGACATGCGTTGTAGGCTGATTTGCATTTCCAAATTGTCTGTATTGTGTGAGTGTGTGCAATTGTTCCCTGTGATAGGTTGGCACCCCATTCAGGTTGTCCCCTGCCCTGTGCCCCGAGTCCCCCGGGGGTAGGCTCCAGGCTCCCCGAGACCCTGTGTAGGATAAGTAGTACAGAGAATGGATGATTCTGATGGATGGATGGTCATGGCCAGTTAACATTTGTCTTGCTGGCAGCCACTAGAGGACCTCAAAGACATTTTGTCTTTATGTTTGACTCCTTGTTTCGACTTCCACCCATACATACAGTCCTTAGGCTGAAAGCGCCATCTAGAGGAAGTGACCGGAGCAAGCGGTTTGTTTTGGCGGATGTGATGTAGCTGACAATCGGATGTTCGCGCGCCAGTAGCTGAGGTGGTAACGGATATCGTTGGGTTTACTTATTTGTTACTTGTTGACACGACGTATGAGAAAGAAAATAATAAGAATAAAAAGTTATGCGCCTGTCATCACATCTATACACTCAACTCAACACGAACTCCTCGTTAGTATAGTGGACAGTATCTCCGCCTGTCACGCGGAAGACCGGGGTTCGATTCCCCGACGGGGAGATTCATAACTTTTCTCATCTTACTCTATCTGTACTACAACTCATCACCACAACACATTTACACATCAGTAAATAGGCTGATGTCCCCAATATGCACTGTATGGTCAAATATAGTGTGGAAACCTATGTGTTTCTTCCCCAAACTGTGGGCACAAAGTTGGAAGCACACAATTATATAGATTGTCTCTGTATGCTGTAGCTTTACAATTTCACTACACTGCAAGTAAGAGGCCCAAACCTGTTCCAGCATGAAGCTATATATATATATTTGTGTGTGTATGTGTGTGTGTATATATATATATATATATATATATATATATATATATATATATATATGTATTCTGTATATATGTATAGAAAGAGAGAGAGAGAGAGAGAGAGAGAGAAATTGAGAAACCATATAATAATAATAATAATAATAATAATAATAATAATAATAATTAAAGCATTTTTGGGGGCTGAGCACACAAACTTGGTGAGCCACACATTTACAGACACGCTACAGTTGTTGCAGAAGCAATCACAGGAAAGCAGAGCTTTAGGCAAAGGGATTCAAGAGTGATCTGTAGTTGCACTCATGATGTGTATGTTTTGACCACGGACACTGGTGGAATTCTCTGACTGTAGGAGGAAAGGTCTAGATGAACAAATGGGCAGCAGGGTGGCATTGTTGCTGCAGCATCATTCAGACAGGTGTCAGGTTTTGACCAGTAGGTGGCACTGGCACAAAATTTGGTCCTGAAGATGCCTACCAGGTTTTGTGTCAGTGTACAAAGTCATTGCTGAGATACAGCTTCACTTCCTGTTTGGCGGCTTCGCCATGAGATTAGTTGGCCCATTATGGGCAAACCCTTTGAACTATTCAAATTTTTTTAATAATGTTTGTGAGGCTTATTCTGAAGATGATGTGTGCCAAATTTAGTGATGATTAGACAAAATTTGTGGGAGGAGAAGCGAGAAAAAAAATGTTTTTGACAAAATCCAAGATGGCGGAAAATCTAATTAGTTGACTGTTAAAAAGTTGACGTCACTGGGTGCATTGAACTCGTCTCAACCCAGAGAATCCAAATTTTAAATTTTCAACACACGGTTCAAAAGTTATAACCATAAATGTACCTCCAAATTAGGCCCAAATTTGACCCGATGGTGGCGCTAGAGAGCTGACAACTAATACTAATACTCCTAATAATTAGTTGACCGCATAAATGTATTTAACTGCGCCACTGTATTGCTTTGTCAGCTGAGGCGATTTAAAATGTGTTTTAAAAACAAAACAAAGAGCGCCATGGAGTCGACGTGTGTCCAAAAATATATTGCATCCGTAGTGATAAGAGCGGCCATTGAGAATGAATGGGAAAAGTTAAGGGACGTGAAACTCAGCTAGACCCGGGTTCGAGTCCCCGACGGGGAGATTCACTACTTTATTAAAATTTTCTTTGTATTTGTTTTGTTTGTATTGTATCACTTCGTCATTTCATAAGCACACTTGGCAGTGTTTTAGGGCAACTCCTCGTTAGTATAGTGATCAGTATCTCCGCCTGGCACGCAGTGCCAGCCAATCAAATTGAAGCTTTTCTGCTGCTGTACCAGGTGCTGAAATGATGTCACAGCCAAT
>CM075021.1:3193351-3210041 GCA_037576675.1 Pangasius sanitwongsei | reverse complement strand
TGCACCTGTTGTTAATTTCATTAACACCAAAGCAGCTGAAACTGATTAACAGCCCCCTCTGCTACTTAACTGACCAGATCAATATCCCAGGAGTTTAATTGACTTGATGCTATACTCTGATTAATAAGCGTTCCTTTAATTTTTTTGAGCAGTGTATATTGAGCTAGAATAACTCCATCCTTTAGAGCAGGAACATCAAACACCAGTCCTGGAGCACTGCAAACCTGAAGTTTACCATTCTTCACAAATCTCTGTAGGACCTTCCAGGTACTAAGACTCATCCACTTAAGACACAGAGAAACAAGAGATGCCATCTTAGATATATTTAATAAATTAAAACAAGGTACAAAAGAAAATGCAAACTTGTGTACATTTCTCCTCCTTTATCTTCCCCCTCCCCTTCTCTAATATATATCCATCACTGGTAAACAAAATGGCAGGAGGAGGAAAGATCCTCACCTGCCGAATGCGCACAACACATTCTGTTGCTGCATGCCCGATTCCCCTGCCCAAAAACAAAACACACATGCTACATGTTTGCAGGCAGCAGCTGGGCAGTAGACAGGGACAGAGAGACACCCAGCCACTGAAGTGTCCTAATTCAGGGGCTTCTAATGGCAAACACAAGGGGACTTGAAGTATAGATTGTGTTCAGTTTCTTGATAAGTGCACTCAACAGTGTACAGAAGCTGCAAGGACAAGCAAGTGTACAATGGCACATGCGTGTGCACACACATACACGCAAAATAGTGTCTGTTCACGTCTGAAATAAACGATTATCACCACCCGTACAGTGTTGTGTGCACAGCTCACAGTTGACCGCTGTCCTCTCTTCATGTGACGTTCTGGATGTTCTTTCCATCCAAAAAGACACACAAGGACATCTATAGGTGGATTTCACAGCCATTATGGGCTCCCAGCAGCTTTCCCCAGAGGACACCACACACAGGGCAGAAAACTAAAATCAGGACTTCTATCATGATCATCAAAGTCTGATGTTTTCACAATTTAACGAGTGTGTGTCTGTAACATTAGCTCTAACCAGCCTTGTGCATGCTGCTAACTTTATATATTAAAATAATACATTTTCAATCATTTAAAAAAAAGACTATGACCCATGACATGGTTCACAACCTTTTCCCCCACCACCAGAATCATGTTGTGAGTGGAGGCTAGTTAGATTATACAGACATGTATATATAAAGCCACAGAGAAAAATTATTGGTCCCTCTCTTTGTCAGCAGCAGTATCCATAAGGACTCACATACCTTCCACAGTCTGACAGATATATGTGTTTATATATGTGGATATATATTTACTTCAGATATCAGTATCTTTAAATTACAAAATAAAACATTTAACTACGACTATTCCGTTGCTGATAAATTTTGCAAATCATCACAAGAAAACAGCCTAGGAGCCACGGAAGATCAAGAACGTGAGAATGGTTGTGAAGGGGAGGTGAAAGTTAACAATGCACATGCTGAATTAGTGGTGAGGGGAGAAAAGGAGAGAAAGTCATATATGAAAAGTACTGCATAGATAAAGCAGTACAGGCCACTTCCAAGAGGGTCCAAAATGGCCCGGTGAGAGCAAGACACAGGGGAAGAGAAATAAAAAAAAAAAAAAAATTAAAGATAGTGCCCTCCTCAGGTCCTTACAGTGCATGCTCTGAACAATATCCATCTGTCAGGCTTTCACTATGCTATTACTCAGGTATGGGTTTCCAATGGGGGGGCTGCTAGGAATTGGATCACTTTGGACTTCAACGCTCAGTACTCTGCTGCATACTCTGTGCCATGCAGCCCTCGACACACCAGAGTGAACTCTTTCACTATGTCCTTCACCCGTCGCTTATTCACTCGCTCCCTGAGAGAAAGAAAGAGACAGAGTGACATTATAATAAATCTGTAGAGTGTAAATAAGTTAAAAAGTATTTTTATAATTTACTGAGAGCATTAACTACAATTAACATATAACAGAGGACCGCTTGAGCAGATAACACTGTGTTAAAAGCAGGGATTAAGCAGCCAATTAACTGAGTTTTTCTTATGTAAACACCTAATCGATTAATAACGCTCCAAATTCACAAACTTATTTTCTGGGTCTGACACATGGAAACAAATAGGAGACTTTGGGTGTTATGGATGACACTGTACCATATAAATTATACCCTATATAACGAGTATGTATAGGACACTCTTTGGGACTCGGTTACTTGAGGATGGCAGATTTTATAAGGATCACAAGTAATGTAGGACCTGAAAGTCTAGTTACACATCAGCAACATTAAAACCCACACAACATAACATTTGGATAAATTTAGCTGCCCTTTTGGAATCATTACAAGGTTTTGAGAAACGGTCTAAACTTTCTTTTAAGTAAAACATGACATGAAAAAAAAACAAAAAAAAAAAACATCGTCGTGTTATTAAATTAGGGTCATTCTTTTAAACCATTTTACTGTACTTGAAAAAGCCATTCCTAGTTGGGTTGCCAACTGAACAAACTAAACAAACTAGTCCACTTTGTTTAAAAAACAAAGCAAATGGATTGGGATAATGGTAACAAAATGCAAAAAGGATATGTAGGTAAATTTCAAAATGACACAAGGATTTTTCAAAGACCTAACAATAATTATTATTTAGATCGGTATTCCTGAGCTGCATGGACTATTTTGTAATAGTTACTAAGTTGTGTGTGAGCAGTACCTAAGGACCTGCTGGCTGAATGTGTCTTTCTGTTCGTCAGAGACTCGGGATGAGGGAAAGCCCGGAGACTGCAGGGCCTCTTTGAGCCACACAGTGAGCAGACTGAAACAGTGCTTATTCATGGAGAACAACACCTCTGCAAACTGGTCCATTAAACTGCGTGAAGACTGACCACCGATTGCCTACAAGAAACGACAGAGAGAGATGAGAATTGCCGTATCAGAATTGTTTTGTAAATGGATATGGGATCAAGGAAAGTCACTAAGGGTCAGTCACTGACCTCCAGCACAGCCAGCAACAAGAGTTTGCCGTCTTCCTGCACGATTTGGCCCACAGGAGGAATGTCTGCACAATGCGGCAGCAGCTCCGTCTGTCCAACACACAAATGTTGTCTTACTCCAAAAAAACATTTATACCTATGTGACATCCTACTGTTACAATAACTTTTTTGTATATGAAGCCTGAACAAAAAATACAAGGCATTCATAAGCTCTTGTCATATTTATCAGCTATAAAAGAATCCTGTATTTTCAGATAATACATCATCAGAATGGTTGGTTTGCTCTAACACAGCAATATCCTCTAACTTACGAAGAAGAGGCAGGTAGACTTGACAGTAGGGGCCTCTGGGAATTTGAGTGACAGAACTCCTACAGGAAGGACACACAAGCGTTAGATGGAAATTCACACCACATTCCTTCTATTCTTCTTTTACTGTCCATTTCAATTTAACTATGATTTGCAGACAACCAGACAAATCATTACTGTTATGATGTCACTTTTTGGCTTCAAAACCTTAAAGAATGACTTACCACAGTGGAACACCGCTTTCACATCAAGATTCTCGGATAAAAACAAATCGGGCTTCCGTTTGAGAGCCTACAAATCAGACACAGCCAGTGAACATGGCACACAGCGCAACTCCACCTCTGGGTCCGTGCAGAGCCCACCCACACCCCTACCAAAAGACATTACCTTCCTCTCCTCTACGATGTCCTTACTCTACTCCGACTAACAAAAACAACTAAATGTACATCAACTTATTTTAATGCAAACTGATCAGGTAAGTAAGAAATCAACTGCAAAAAATCAAATACTGAAATTTAACTTAAGTCAAACTTAAGGTGGTATGATTTGCAATTTCATTTCTTTCTTTCTTTTTTTTTTTTTTTAATTTCCATTTCTTGTCTCTGCTGGACTGAGTATGCAACAAAAATCTAAGTAACATGTAAGGATAAAGACAACTAATGCATTAAGGAACTCATTGAGGATGAGAGGATACTGAGGAAGGGAGGGACAGAGAGGGACAGAAGGACTGAGAGAAAGAGAAATAAACAGATGGACCTGAGGTCCAGCCAAAGGCAGAAATGAGAGGAGGCATGAGAACTGACAATGTAAACCAAATGTGAGACAAAGGGTGCCAATTCAATAGCATTAACTAGAAATATTAATTTAATTAGGGTTTAATTGGTTTTGGGACTGGAGTGATGCTGGGAGAAGGGGCCTTAGACACGATAACCCTGTTTGAATCAACGTGAAGGGCCTCCTTTCATAAATGTTAATATGGTGCGTTTAAACATTCACAAAATTCGTCATTCACGTCATTCTGTAGTAGAAAGAAACAAATCTGTGTCTTGCAGTTATAATTAAACTGTTGATATGGTATTGAAGAACATTGTGTAAATGTTAATAGGTTGCCAATAATTTCAGATTTATTCAAAATAAAACCTAAGATTTTAACTATAAATGCAGATATGATGATTCTTGATGGATGCCACGGCAGGGCATGCTGTTATTGGTGATGGTGATGTTATGATGCTGATTTTTTCCTCTAACAGCACATTCCAAAGTGTTTTTTAACCAGTGATTACAGTTTTTTTTTTTTTGTTTATTAAACAAAGATGTCATTTATGGTTACATTTAATGTTGTAGAACGTCCGCAAAAAACAAGTTAGTTCCTGTTATCACTTCCATTACAGAAGCTATACAAGCCTCTTTTTTCTGTCTCTTGCAGACAAACCACAAAACTCAAGGTCCTCTGCCCTGAAGACTTTTCCCACACCAGGAAACTTAAACAAACAGCTTTACCTAAAAGCGATGATGTTGAGTCTTCTTCCACAAATAAACAGGAATCGTCACTATTTTTTTTTTTTTTTTTTTAATTGTTTATCACTAAGCTTAAATTATGTGCTTGCCTGAATACAAGTCCCTTAGAGTTGGTTCTAACTATAGAAACAATCAATTATATAATATTTATTACATAAATGTATAAATAAATAAATCCATTATAACATGTTCCAGACAAACCATGAATGTATGTTAGTATCATATTGAAATATGAAAGTTAATGATTATACGTCTACCAAAAGTATACAAATATTAGTGTGCTTAGTTAATTTTTCTGCTCTCTTACAGCAACCACACTGAAAAACAGCATTTTAGCAGGAATAGTTTGTACTGTAGTTATTTTTATGGTCATAATGACATTTCAAAAGAACCCCAACTCACAGTTCACCCAGTCGCTGTACATGAACTGTGTGACTGCATACAGCATGTTAATGCTGCAAGGGTGGCATTCCTCCTCTGAAATGACCAATCACATTTCTGAGGAGCTGACCAGGCTCGTCAGAACCAAGACTTTTGAAGGAGAGACTGCGTCAGTCATCCAAAAGTGCTCCTTTGTCGGCTCAGGTAAAGAAAGGGTCACCACAGACCCGAAATCACAGGGCAGAAAGAAAGAGGAACGGAGAGAAAGAAAGGGACAGATGAGAGAGAGAGAGAGATAGAAATAGAGAGAGAGAGAGAGAGTGAGAGAGAAACCCAAAGTGAATGAAATAAGAAACCAAAAACACACCTGAGCTTGGAGTTGCATAAATGAATCAACAATATCAGGATGATCCCTGGGCCCTAAAATATAATAAAGATGTAACTTAAGAAATAATAAGAATAATAATAAGAATATATACAAACAGCAACAGAACAGATTGAACAGTCATGTGGAAAGAAAAGGCAACAGAAAGGATCTCATTGAAATAATTGCACATGTGAGAAAAAGAGGGGAGACGAGGAGACGAGAAGCATGTAAGGCTTTAAAGGCAGTCTCCAGAAAGAAAAAAATTGAAAAACCAGAAAAAGTCATGAGTCAGGATAAAGAACTAACTGAAAGAGAAATAACGAGAAAGAAAAAAGAACCTAAAAAAACCAAAGTGGGTTTGGAGTGGGAACCCAGGAGGCACCTGCTACTGTGACATCTTATTTCCTTCTCCTTTTTTGGTTTCTCTTTTTTAACTTGGTGGTCTTTTCTTAAAATCAGGCATGCTTTCCCAACTGCCCCACCCCAGGGCTCACTGAAAAGCTTGTTCACCACGAGAGAGTGGGGCAGCACCTAGCCCCAAAACTCCCTTCCCCTAGCTGTTCCCACACTCCAAACAAGACCCCCATCACAGCCCTCCCCGATCTGCCCAGAAATACCCCCAAAAAAACAAAGCCAAAGGAAAACAGGCCATGGCAGGTTCTCAGAGCCACAGTTAAGGGACCTGCTGGAGATCAGAGGGTTAACGGCACACAGAGAGGTGATGTTAATCGGTGAACAGAGAGGCAAAAACAAACTGAAGGACAATTTAAGGGACGAGGAGGAGACAGGTGCAGGAGAAGATGAACAGCTATTATCTGGGAAAACAGCATGTCAAACAAGTGTGTTACACAGGATGAAGGGATGGGAACTTTACATGATTTGTTTTATTTATATAAACTGAGATTCCCAAATTAGGTACAAAAACAAAAAAAAAAACAGATCTTGGACTCTTCTGATAATGCTGCCACCTAAAATAATAAAGTATACCTGTTAGAAATATGTGTAGTTTGTGTTTGTTAGGAAAAAGGTAAGTAAAAGTGGACTGTAATTTCAAGCACTGCATGAGAAAAGGGCTACTCTGTAACGCGTACCTTGCTGGAAGATGGTGAGGGTGACGGAGGTGACCAGCTCAAACAGGGCTTTGATTGGGGGAAAGTGGTCTGACTCGCTGGCAAATATATGCATCATCTGGTGATAATCAATAAGACAAAAAAATAATTTCAAATGTTACAGCACTCACTTACACACACACACACATAAATACACTCACCATCCACTTTATTAGGAACACCTGCACATTCATGCAGTTATCTAATCAGCCAATCATGTGGCAGCAGCACAATGCAAAAAAGCGGATACAGCAAGATCTTCGGGTAATGTTCGCATATAACATCAGAATGAAGAAAAAGTGTGATCTCTGGGACTTTGAACATGGCAGTGGATGTTGGTACCAGAAAGTCTGGTTTGAGTATTTCAGAAACTGTTGATCTCCTGAGAATTTGACACACAACAGTCTCTAGAGTTTACACAGAATGGTGTGGAAAAACAAAAAAACAGCATCAGTTCTGTGGGTGGAAATGCCTTGTTGAGGTGGATGAGCTACAACAGCAGGAGTCCACATCAGGTTCCACTCCTGTTGGCCAAGAACAGGAATCTGAGGCTGTCATGGGCACAGACTCACGCAAACTGGACAGCTGAAGACTGGAAAATGACCAGGTGATTTTTTTCCTAATCTACCTAATCGTTTCCTAATTCTAGTCCATCCACCTCAAGGTTTGATGTGTTCTGCATTCTGAGATGCTTTTCTGCTCACCATGATTGTAAAGAGTGATTATTTGAGTTACTACAGACTTCCTGTCAGCTCAGACCAGTCTGGTCATTCTCCTCTGATCACTCTCATCAACAAGGTGTTTCAGCCTGCAGACCCTCCACTCATAGTATGCTTTTTGTTTTTTGCACCATTCTGTGTAAACTCTAAAGTGTGTAAAATCCCAGGAGATCAGCAGTTTATGAAATATTCAGACCTGCCCATCTGGTACCAAAATCCATGCCACAATTAAAGTCAGAGAGATCACATTTTTCCCCACAGATAACTGCACGAATGTGCAGGTGTTCCTAATAAAATGGATGGTGAGTGTATATACACACTGGAGATGTCAAAGTAATTTTCAAAATGCATTTGAATATTAATCAGTCTGACCACACAGACATTAGCAGTAGTGCTACATGATGTGTTCATACTGCACACCAATCAAAATTATATTTCTAAAAAATATTAATAAAGGCAATATCCTAATTTCATCATAGACTTTAATTTTTCAGGCTGTATCTAGAGTACTTCTGGATTCCTATTCACTATAAATATACATTTATAACATTACATAGGCTTAAACATAATGACATTGTAGACGTAGTGCACTACATGTCAAATAGAACACAGTCACAGAACAAGTAACTCATCACTGTGTCAAAAACTGTTAACTACTTTATATATAACTTAAGACAACAACTTTTTAAAAAATATTCAGTAAGATCTAATAACTGAATCACTTAAATATAATGAAATTTCAAATGGTATTCAAAGAGCTGAAGTCATCCTGACAGCCCCACTGCACACACACTGAGATTTCTCTGTGGTTTCACACATCATGACTAGGTGCAGTACATATGGTACGTGATGTCACTGCATGTAACTATGGCAACAGCCTGGTGAATTTAGAGGCTAAATAGGGAATGTCTGGGCCGATATGATTGGAATCTGGAGAGCTAGTTTTTGGTTTGGCCGTGTGTATAAAATGTGTACCTGACGTGTCAGGTCTAGTGCAGAGGCTTGAGGGATAGTGCTGTACATCTGACCCAGCATCTCACTCAGCTGAGACACCATAGGCGCAAAGTCATGGAGTAAAGTCTTCACTGACTTCTCAAAGATAGCACACACGGCCTGAGAGAGAGACAGAGAGAGACAGAGAGAGAGAGAGAGACAGACAGACAGACAGAGTGAAAGAGAGAGAGATTGATTTTCACAATATTAAAACCCAAATCTGTTCTACATGAACACAAGCAAAATGTTTTTAATGTTGAGCAAGTGAAGGAATAAATAGCATTTAAATTGGGGGAAAAAAATTGTAAAAGAATGAGTGGCATGAACAGGAACTTAAAATGGGCACCAAGAAGAAAATATTTATTTTTTGTCTAACAAATGTGAAAACTGAAGATTGACAGGATGCTGAAAGCTTACCTCTACAACCTGAGAGTCATTCAGCCATTTACTGAGGACAGTGTGAATGAGGGCAAAAACCTGCTGCAACACCACCACTACCTAAAACACACACACGCGTGGGCGGGCAGACATAGACATACACACACACACACAAACACACACACACACACACCACTCTTAGCAATAGAGCCCTGTTCAGAAAGTGCTGTTCATTATGCATTCAGTGGGGGTGCAGCATGGTTTCTGAAGGATATCTAGCATTAGCTATTAACCACCAGAATTCTGTCATGTCCCTCTTACAGAAATATTGCATATTATTTTGATAAAATGTTCAGTTTCTGTATGTTGTAGTCTACATTTACATTTGGGGGATTTTGCATTATGTATCAAAGTACATCTGCATGTGGCCAAAAGTATGTGGACACCCAACCATCACACCCATATGTGTTTGTTGAACATCCCGTTCCACATGTATTCCCCCTTTCCTGTTATAACAACCTCCACTCTTCTGGGAAGCTTTCCACTAGATGTTGGAGCGTGGCTGTGGGGATTTGTGATCATTCAACTACAAGAGCATTAGTGAGATCAGGCACTGATGTTGGTGAGGAGGTCTGGGGTTCAGTCGGTGTTCCAGTTCATCCCAAAGGTGTTCAGTGGGGTTGAGGTCAGGGCTCTGTGCAGGACACTCGAGTTCTTCCACTCCAACCTTCACACACCATGTGTTCATGGAGCTCGCTTCGTGCACAGGGGCATCGTCATGCTGGAACAGGATTGGGCCTCTTAGTTCCAGTGAAGGGAGACTGTAATGCTTCAGCATACAGAGACATTTTATACAATTGTGCATCCTACATAACTTTGTGGCAACAGTTCGGGGAAGAAGCACAAATGGTTGAGATGGTCAGGTTTACACAACATTTGGCCATCCAGTGTCTATGCTCATGCAGTGGTGCAATTTAATACTGCTTCAGTGTAAAAATGTTGTGCTGTAGTGTACTACGGGCTGCAGATCTGTTTGTTGTCTACTTAAATTAAAGATAGTACAGTAATTTAAAAAAAAATACCCACACAGTATCAAAAAAGCAACTCCTAAATGTCATGTTTCATATGCCATTGAAACTCTGGTAGCCACAGACACTGTATCACATATTTTAAGGTCATCGGTACTCACTGGGTTGGGGCCGGTTTGAGGTGGGCTGGATTTGACAGGTGGTGCACCTTCTCCAGATTCCTCTTCCTGCTTGGTGATGTCCAGGGTAGTAAAGAGGTTTGACAGCAGGCCCAAGATGTGGATGATAGCCAGTTTATTAGATGGGTTTGGCTGCAGAGACATGGATGAAAAAAAAAAAATTACTGTATATTTGTTAAAACTAACAGTGAACAATGTGAATCAAATGAACTACACATCTTTGAGATATCAGTTGCATGTGTTGATTGAATCAATAGAGGTAAGATTAAAGAACAAATGAACTTAGCCTTTTGTTCTGGCGCTTCAAAAATAATAAGCAGATGGGAGCATGAAGACTAAAGGAGTCATTAAACATCCATCAACCTTTAATCAGTGCTGCTCATACCATGATAACGGCCATGTGATTAGTGGAAAGAGAGAGTTCGTCATGTGCCCCTGCCCCTCGTGACATCATAGGGAGAGGTAAACAGATATATCTATATTTATTCTGTTGCAGACCCTTATGGATTCCCCCCAAGATACCACTATGTTCCAGAGGAATAAAGCTGTTAAGAAAATATCTTCCGCAAATGATTACGCCTCTCATCAGTAGGGGTCACTGTCTGTCAGAGCTGAAAGAAAGCCTAATCTCAGAGTCTGACGTAATGCCTTCCTCTGAAAAGCCAGACATCAGTGCAATTCGCTGTGTGCGCGTGTGTGTTACACGTCTGTATATGCACTTTCATGAACTGCTGATTTCTACATACACAGCTTGAGGGGAAAACTGCATATGCATCACAAAATCCAACGACAGCAGCATACTCTGCGAGTTAAATGTCTGATGTATTTAAAACAAACAGACTGTGTGTCTGTGTGTGTCGTCTGTGAGAGGTGCTTTCGTCTGATGGAATTTTTTCTACGTTCATTAAACACACTTTGTTATCTGCCTGCGGTGTGTGGGTTTTTCTTAACTAATGGAAATGAATACTGAGATGCAGTTGGATTTTCCCCACTTTGTCTGTTTTCATGGCTTTGCTTTTTCCCTACTCTTATTGGCTAAAATTAGCAAACAGTAGAGTGGGAGTCTAATGTAATCTGGTCTAGTCGTCTAGAGCCTAGCGAGTCCATGGCACTGTGAGCACTCCATGTTCTGTCAGCTTCATCTGAACTTGTTGACCTTTGTGGCTGCAACATTACATTATATACAGTATACAGTAGAAGCATCCCTCTTTCAATCACTTGCATCTTTTCTAATCCAGACCACTTATCTGAGGTATGTGGCTTATAAAAAATGCATAACACAAGACCAGTGCAACACACAATATTGTAATAAAGCTACATGACATTAGCTGGTATGTGCTCATACGCCATCTATAAACACACATATCTGTAACCTCGCCCCAAGCTGAAGCGGGTCTGTGTGTATGGGGCATTGTTTCATTAGTTTTAGTTTACCCTGTGGCGTGTTGCTTCTGGACCCAGTGATAAGCAATCTGGCCCCACTGAGAAATGTTCCATGATCATAATCATAGCACACACATACACTCACACAGGGTCTGTTCATATGGAGCAAGGCCAAGACAAGACAAAACATGCCACTTATTCCAGTAGCAAAGAAGACTGCAACAAACAAACCCCAATAAAACCCCCAACTGATGTCACATTGCATCTCGGCTAAGTAGCTAACTATTATATCAGTGAAGCTGGCTTGCTATCTAAGACATTAACAGGTGTATCTTGCTAGTTAGATAACATGCACAGATTATATTGCTTTAACAAACATACAGAGCTTGCCTAAAATCTCCATCAAAAAGTAGCTCATCTTGCGCTACATCAGCCTTCACAGGTTACCGCTTAACATCATTTAGCCACTGACAAGACACAAAGCCGTAAGGATCTTCTAGAGTTACACCACTTGAAAGTGTTAGTTTAGCCAAACAGCATTCCTGTCTTTTTAGATTATTAATTTTTTTTTATAACTTTAACGTCCATCTTTGACATCAGAGCAGCACAATACCACTAACATCAAATAATGACAAAACAATACAGTACCAGCCAAGAAATTAGCACCAAAAATTGCATCACGAATATTTCAATATAAACGTGTGGACTTTTCCTTTAATGGATAATAAATGATGTCTTAAAGCTTTGGTTAGCAAAGTGGGATCCCAGGGGTCCTTAAAGCATAGCCAGGTGGTGTGTGATTTTTTTGTTGTTGTTGTTGTTGTTAATGTTGGAAATCACAACCCACCATTTTCAAAATTATTAGGGAATTGTTAGGATTTTTATTATTCTGCACTACAAAGCAAAGACTGTACATTGTAGAAACTCCAAACTTGGTAGAAAGGTGCAGAATCCATCCCCATACTCCATAAAGTATGGAGACACGCATGAAGCTAATGGTGGTGCTTTAGCGCAGAATTTTGCATTCTGAGCCGTAGAGACCAAATCTTGGCTTAAGCCCGTCCGCACAGATAATATTCATGATATGCAAAACCTCCTTTTGAAACTAGTTCTAGGATTTTTAGCTTAACATCAGAAAATACTCAGTAATGCCTGAAACTCAATAATTACCAAGCAAAAGTTGACATCTGTAAACAACATGGTGGTGTTCATGATTGGTGGCATGGGTTCACACACACACACAAAAAAAGCCATCTGAGGACCTGTGCAAATTTTTGGCTGTGGCCATCCATCATCCATCCATTTGGGGCGGGGTTAAATTTCTCAGCCACCATAAGATTGATGGAGCTGAACTTTGATGGTCTGCATCCTTGTCCTAATCTCTAAATGAATTTCTAATGATGAACTTAAAGAACATGCCATCAGAGTTCAGCAGGCACTTGACATGGATAGAATTAAGCCATCATCATGAAACTTGAACAGTATATTCATGTGTTCATATAGATAAACTGGATTGTGTTTGTAAAATAACTCGTTATGAAGATGATACGTGGATTTTTTTTCCAGGTTTTTCTCAAAACCTCTGACTTTATTTAAACCCCTGACATTACAGAGCCTCTGGTTTGAAGGATCATGCATTGTGTCTGGGGCTGTGTTATCTGGTCTCTTTGGGATCATATATAATCAGGCCTTACTGTAAATGTAACATGTTTGAGATGTGCAATCGATTCTTACTGTCTCTTGAGCCAGTTTTTCCAGCTGCTGGATGTAGGGTGTGATGAGAGAGTGCAGATTGTGCAGAATGTTCTCCACTGGCAGTGCGGACAACAGAAAACCTAGAGCTTGCATCAGCCACATACACTGACTCGTCTAGCGGGAGAGAGAGAGAGAGAGAGAGAGAGAGAGGCCAAAAAAGAGTTAGAACTCATACTTTGTTTCACACTTAGTTAACACAACACTTTAGATCTGCAAAAGAAATAATGAAGACACTGACCTTGTGGATCTGTTTAATAAGCACTTCCTGTGTCAGAGAGACAGAAGGGACAAAGAATGAAGCAGAGGAAAGAACCATTATTAGGTCTACAATACAACCTAACTAGAAATACAGGAATAACTGTATAAAAATACAGGAAGTGAGTTCTTGAGTCTCAGAACTCCAAATTACATTTTCAGTCAAATTTGTCTACCTGTGACACGGCAACGATGTTCGTAGCATAGGGTGGCAGGTCGTATCTGCACTCTCTGCAGATCTTCTTCAGGGTGGAAACGCTAGAGATAGAAAGGTCTGGATTCCCTAATGCCTGCAGCACCAGTGGCAACACACTGCTCAACATCACTGGGTGATCCGCCAACCACTCTGCCAACGCTCCTACAAACAGACAGGAATACACACCCAGACATAGACACACACACACACACACACAGAGAAAGAGAGTAAGAGTGTGAGTGCAACTTATAAAGAACAAACACCCAAAAAGACTGATCCTTAAAACCCACATACAAACCTATAGTGAACATGACAGTGTCTGCAAGCTGTACGTTGTTGATGTTGATTCGGGGAATGAGGCCGATAAGGCCGGGAATGACATCAGAGTAGTTCACATCTATCGTTTCTGCTATGGACTGGAAACCATACAGCAGAGCCTCTGTATGCTGGTGAGAATAAACAAACAGATGACTAAAAAAGCCAAAAAGACAGGAAAAACAAGAAGGGTTGTTTTGTAGGCTTAGCAGGGTGTTTGAGAGTGTGTTTATGCGCATGAGACCATATGTTTGTGTGGTTTCTGACCTGCCAGGATGTTGGTTGATCTGCATTGGTAAGCAGCCTGCCTAGCTTGTCATACAAGTTACTAAGCAACTCTGCTCCCAGCATCTCGTAGACATACATCAGAGTGTCAGATATGTCCACCCTAAAGCAAAGAGTGAAAGTTATAAACAAACAAAAGATTTATTCTCCCTGTTCACCTTTCCCTTCGAGATACGTTCACTTATGTAAGTCTGCTTTGCCTAGACAACATTACTGTCACTAGCTCTAGCGCTGACTCAACAAAACACAGCAAAAAGCTGCTGAGGGAAATAAATGTCGTCGTTTTTTAATGATGGACCTAGGAGGACACATTCAATTCAAATCATGGAAAAAATTTCTATAATGCCTCTTCCTCTCTCTGCTACATAATACTCAGACTTTGACAGCTCCATCACAAACAATTACACACCTGTAGATCCTGAACTGCTCCTTCTCATCAGATGACCAGGAAGCGTACTCCTCATCACTAGGGAACTGGGCTTTGTGGAGCAGCACATCAACCAGCTGGAAATACACAGGCCTGTAAACCTGCAGATACACCGCCTGCTTCTCTGCCTCAAATGACATGATGTCATCCTACAACAAACATGGAGGAAACACGTTCTTCAAACAGCAGATTCCAGCAGACACTTAAGAGGTTCCAGGTCTCGCAACAAGTCGGTCTCTTGTACCAGGGTTTGATGATGACATAGAAATGGACATTCAAGGACACTGTTAACAGAGATTTCACTTGTCACAGACGTCCACTCATAGCACCTACTACTACTCCAGAGAATCTCTGAAACTGTTATCTGTTGTTTCATGGATACTGCTAGTCATTATGGATGGATATTTCAGACAAAATTATTATTTGAATTTTTTGAATCATTATTCAAACGATATTTGCATATCTGAATTCCCACACACCCATACACGCAAAATGACATGCATGGCATAAAACACTATACAACTGTCTAGTGCAGTGCACGTCGATTCGTTTCACCGCACCAATTCATCTCTTGAGTGGCTTTCAGACTTCCAGCTAATCCACAGTCAGCATTTCTTGGTGACGCAGCGCAATAAACCGCTGGTAATGGGAAGGTGGGTCCAATTTACTGAGCCATTTATTTCAAGCTGTCTATTTCAGTGAACTGAATAACTGATTCAAATATGCCCAATTCCTTTAATCGAACATAGCTGACAACGATGATGTTCGGCTCACTGAATCAATCAAGTCATTTATTGGCTCAACCCACTATTTCTGGCACAAAATGTGTGCATTAGAGACTTGGAAGGTTCTGCTCATTTCAATTTCCAAGACAGGGCTCAGCGCACGAAGCCACCAAGTGAACAGGTATGCACACACAGCACAAAAAAATTACGAAACAGTCTTCATTCACGGAGAAAATAAATTAATTCAGAATAGTTTCATTTGAAATCACATCAACTCCCAAAATTCTATTCAAGTGGACTTGCTCTTTTAAAAGAATCAAACTGATTCTACAAACTCACCTGCAAGCAGTGACACACCACCTCACCGACAGCATGAATGCCTATTTTACTACTAAATTTTTTTAGCTTCTGAGAGGCCTGGTTCTCAAATCACGAAAATTCAAATGCCTTATTGAGCGCAGTGGAGGTTTCCTGCGGGGGTGGAAACTGGCAAACATAAGGCTGGTACAGAATGTTCAACAAGCCTTGAAGTAGGCTAACCTCGCATTTGGCACAAACATGCCATGATGAATTATTACAGTGAAAACAGCAGAGACTGAAGGAAAATGGGAAGAGCCATCATAATCATCATCATCATCCAGGCAGAGCCAAAGGTTAGCTGTCTATGATAACACTCTCACGCATCCTGGTTCCATCATCATCACACTGTAAGCCATCCTAAATTCTTGTATTCTTAATTATGAAACACTGCAGTGAAAGCCAATCGCAGCACCGAATGTGGCATTAACAATTTTTCAACTTTTTCCTTGGTTTTGAATGTAAAAATGTTAAGAACATGAGTACCAAAATAAACAGAGATCATTACTTCCCATTATAACATTTTTTCCATAAAAGTAGGTGATTGCTGACCATCTCTTGGCAGTAATCAGAGGCAGACGTACAAGAGTGAAATTTTGCTGACAGAGAGAGTGATTTTGAGCTGCTAGGCGACATTGTGCTGCATGGGTAGATAAGAAAATACCATGTTTTCTATTTTTTCCACTGCTTAGACTTCACGCTCTGTTGCTTCACATTATGTGTGGAATATGTTGAGAGTAACTTTGTTAGCCTACCTTGCACGGCATGACTTCATTATGTTGCTGTTTTTCAGTTGTTTAAAGTTGTGTGTGAAAGAGTAAGCTGTGATGAGCTTTGTTAGAGCTTAGAAATTTAAAAATTTAGAAAACGCCTTAAATCGGTCTTAGAAAAGTGCTGTATGATTAAACTGGCTTAGGGATGTGTTTTTAGAGATATGTAAATGCATATATATATATATATATATATATATATATATATATAGTCAGGTCCATAAATATTGGGACATCGACACAATTCTAAC
>CM075021.1:3161035-3193251 GCA_037576675.1 Pangasius sanitwongsei | reverse complement strand
CCTCAACCCCACTGAACACCTTTGGGATGAACTGGAACACCGACTGAACCCCAGACCTCCTCACCAACATCAGTGTCCGACCTCACTAATGCTCTTATAGCTGAATGATCACAAATCCCCACAGCCACTCTCCGAAATCTAGTGGAAAGCTTCCCAGAAGAGTGGAGCTTATAATAACAGCAAAGTGAGCATGAAATCTGGAATGGGATGTCCAACAGGAACATATGGGTGTGATGGTCAGGTTTACACATACTTTTGTCCATATAGTGTACATCAAATAAATACATGTGTGTACACACATACACACACACACACACACACGCGCGCATGCACACGCATGCACACGCATGCACACGTGTGGAAGAATTTCAGGAGAAAAAAAAATAATAATTCACAGAGTGTCTGACATCAAAACTCAGTTTTAAAGTGGTACATACCTGCAGAGTGTACCAGAATGTTAGTGTGAGAGAGCTGGTTGTCTCGTTGACAGGGTAGTGGCCAGGGATGCCAGTGCAGAACATAATCATATTGACCAGTGCCAGGAAGCTCTGCCAGTGCTCCACCTGCTCCAGGAGAGCCCTGCATGAGTTTACACAAGGGTGTTGTTCATCACAAAAAATCAAATCAAACACAGATTCATGTTATTGTCATGTTATGATTAAGTGAAATCATTTAAAAGGCTACATAAGTGTCATTCTGAGAGTGTACAGTGCATTTGCAGAGATGTGTGGTACAACTCACTGTCCTAAAGCACAACTGAAGCATAATTAACCTCAACAGCACAAACATTTTACATACAAAGCCTAAGTGTGCAGGACAGGACGTACTAGGGCTGGGCGATATGGCAAAAACCTCATCACTGTGTATTTTTTAATATTGTTATTAATTAAGAATTATTCTATTTATTTCCTGATGCTCAAATTTAAGGTGGAATAATATTCTGAACAATAAAAAGACTTATATACTTCTATACTATATATTTTTTGACCTCTAAAAATATGAAACATTGACAAAACATAAATAAAACAAGTAGAACTAGACTAGTCTAGTCTATAGGCAGACTGTTTTTATGCCCGAAATACCCTTAAAATATACTTCACGCAGGGAGGAAGCTATTGAAGAATAACTATGTCAGACATTTGACCTTGCTGTGACCTTGACCCTGTCTGGACCAATTCCAAACTGTAATAAGTTCATCTGCTGGTTACAACGATAATGTCGTATAAATCTTACTTGTTCTTGAGATATCGCGCTAACGAGAATTTCAGACAGACGAACAGATAGACGGACAGAAAGCAAGAATCTTAGATGGCCAGAAAATGTGCCTTAAGTTTGGATGAATGGGCAGACGGATGGACGGCCGGAAAACATAATGCCTCCCCTTTCCATAAATTCAAAATAACTGGCATAACAACGCTTGGTTGCGCTTCCTGTGTGCTTACAAGTACATGGTGATGTTGCTTTTCCCTCTCTGTATGTGGAGTAAACAGTACACACCTTTGGACAGATACTGTAGAAATGTCACTGCTACCAGACTGAAAGCAAAATAGCATGATGATTTATATTGTGTGCGCACCTGGAATGGTTCTCTCCCAGCGAGACTGCGATTCGACAGATCCCATGTGACGTCTCCATATCTCCGCTCTGTACGGCTTCCCGTAGTTGTTCCTGGAGCTGGAGTACTTGTGGAACCAGCTTCAGTAATGTGTTCAGATACCTGAAACACAGGAAGGACAAAATACTGACTACCCCTTTTGTTTTGCTGGGTATTTTCCTAACTACGACAACATGTTTGGTGTCCTAAGTTTTCTTCTTTAGTTTTAAACTGAAGCTACAAGACTAACACAGCGAACAAGTGGCAACAACTTAAGATACAGTGTTCTACTTGTGTCACCTAATTCAAGTGTGTCAAAATGAGCTTTTAACTTTTTGGCTAAATGGCCCTTGTGCTGCTTGATGTACAAAATCTCTAACATGTATTGCTTACTTTGCCATAGATTAGAAAGAAAAACTCACCCATGAGTCAGAGAAAAGAAGGAAGCCATGTGAATCTTTCTCTACATGTTAGGACATTGGTCCTGCGGTAACTCAAATAACCAGTCTTTACAACCATGGTGAGCAGAAAAGTATCTCAGATCACACAACGCGTCGAACGTTGGGGCAGATGTGCTACAACAGCGGAAGACCACATCGAGCTCCATGCCTGTTAACAGTTGAAGATTAGAAAAGGTTGCCTGGACTTTTTCTAATCTTCAACTGTCCAGTTTGGAGCAGCTGTTTTGGTCCACACCCTTGCGTGTTTACTGTGCTTCTCCCTATATAAGTCACACCAAGGAGGAAGAGGCTCCAGGGTTTGTTTCAAATGGACTGCATGTGAAAGCACCTTAATCAATAAAATAAAAAAAAAAGCATAAACCTTTGTAAAAGGGAATTTTCGACTTTTTAAAAGCAACAGTATGGTTGCTCTTTGAGTGCCCCAGGGCTATGTAGTATCACTCTTTCTAGACTGTTACAAAAGACTATGATTCACACAACATATACGGGTTTCTTTATTCTAGGAGACGTTATCCTAAGCTTTATTTGTACTAGCAGGTCTCCATGAAATTATGCTAGAGTGACAGACTTATTTTGGCAGGAGATATCAGGACGAGCACTCTGGACCAACACTCATGATATTCATCTTTTATCTACATACTTGATGTCAACTCAATGAAATGCACAGAGTGCACTGCACTGCACAGCACTCAATGGAACTGGCATAGCATTGTTATTCTCTCCCAGAATTCACAGGCTCAAGGTCAGCGACAATCAATAACATGTGGAGATACATGGTGCCTCGCCTAAGGACACTACTTCCCTGGGATTGCTGAGTGGCCGTGAATCAAACCTTCACAGCTAATTACACCCTACTATGTGATGAGACTAAATTATAGATAAAGCCAACCAGAGCATAAGGGAAGGCGGCTCATGCCTTGATGGATTTCATATCCTTTGTCTGAATCTGTTTAAACTGTGACGAAGGGGGAGGAAGGTCACGAGAGAGACTGAGAGCAAGTTAAATTAAATGGTCATCCTTTTTTTTTTTTTTGGGAAAAAAATATCTGCATCCATTTGTGCTGTCTCCTTTCCTCTAGTCACATCCTCTTTTCTGGGAATGAGACTTGATGGAATTGGTGGCTAGGTCTCCATAAACACATTAAGGAAACAAAAAATATTTCAATAGTACAATAAAAGCGATTAGTCCGAGACACAGTCTAAATAAAATAAATAAAACATTTTTTTTTAAAAAAAACTGTAAATATGAATTGCTCAAATTTAATCTACATTTACGTTTACAATTGATCCAAACATTTGTTTAAGTTGATTAAAACAATAAATCATTTCATACTTTGAGAGATATCAGATGATCCAGCTCTACATCATTGCAAATACATGAGGCTTCTTGTTTTATTTTATTTTAGATATTCATCAGTTTAGAAATACTGGGTTAAAAGCTTCCAATCCGTTAATATTTAAACTCTTTAGCTTGGGTTACCTGCCTCACACAAGAACGCATCAGCTAACAGACTAGAGTGTTTTGTTGTCATTCTAGACACATACAACTATACAGCAGAACTACACAGTGTTCTGTAAGGCCTTAGTGGACAGGAATTTGGCTGCCGTCCATACAAGACAACTTCTAATCCTAACTAAAGAGAGCTGGCACAGAGTTTCAGTTTCTCTGGTTCACATTAATCTCAAGCACAGTAGAACACTGTGGCCTCAAATACAGCCTGCTCAAATCAGTGAATCATCTTTGCCTGTCTATCATCTTCTATCATTGTCTTTCAACCACTGTTTATCCACACACGTCTATCAGTCTTCTCCTTTCCCTCCATCCTATTGTCTACACTCTCATTGCTTCCTGCCATCTGAGGGAATTGGAGTTTCACACCTTGACCTCACACACACTCACATGAAACCTGCTGTTTGTCTCTCTGTCTCACTCCATCCTTCTCTCTCCCCGCTCCCTACCCCCCAAAATCCTGCAATTATCCTCAGACGCCAGGAGACAGATGAAACGAGTTGCCTGGCAACAAGATGCAATTGGTTATGCCGATAGGAGAAATAACACAGAGGAAAAGGAGAGAGCGGAGACAAAGGTGAAGGAAGAATGTGGACACAGAAGACTGATAATCTGGCCTTTAAAATCCATTTAACCAGAGCGGGGGGAAAGAATGTGGTGCATTAGGGGTCTACATTGATAACAAGAACACACTGAGTCTGAGCTCAGTCCTATAGTGCCACAAGCCCCATCTGCTCTGTGTGTGCGTTCCCGTACCCCACTGGGATTAAAAGCAGTCATGCTGGTCTCCTGACAGCACACGGGCACTGTGGGTTTGGTGGTACAAATAACGTGCAGGCTGTCATCCTATTCTTCCTGTATATTTACTCGTCATATCTTACTCTTCCACTCGAACTCATGCAACCTCTCCAACTCTATACTGTTGCAGGGTGGAGAAAGAGGACCTGGCTTTGTTATCGTCTTCCTTCCAGTACAGTGTCTCAGACAAGTCCAATCAAGCATCATACTGAGTTTCCATACAGAGTGGAATAAAAGAATAATAATAATTATCAGTCTCTGTGCATAAAAATGCTTCGTTTCTTTGCATATAAAAACACACCTCTATATATTGTGAACTATGTAAGAAATAACACACGATAGACCGCGTGGTTATATGAAAATGATCAACTCTGGGGTGGTGTGATGCGGCAGGACGCGAAAGGGAGTGCTGTTACCACTCCGAAGTAGTAATTTTGTAGAACTGCACAGTCTGGAGTGTGTTATTCCACTTATACCACAGCGTCTTGCCAATATTTACCCTTTTTAATTTATTACTGAACAATATGTCACACAGTTTTTGCTGATTTATAAATAGATTTAATGCTGTGGAACGTCCAAGAGACAAAGTTCCAGTTATCGCTTGCTAGATAGTTGTGATAAATAGCCATTGCCTCTGAATCTTCTAGCTGTACCCATGTCCAGTGTATGATTGCTATACACTATATGGCCAAAAGTATATAACCTGACCAATCCATTCCCAATATCCCAGTCCAAAACCACAAGGTATTAATATGGGTGTGATGGTCTGGTGTCCATATACATCAGTATATGATCTTTCTTACAATAACAACTTCTCCTGCTTACAACAGCAGCTAGACAGTGATACATGTATGACTGCAGACAGAGTACAGCACATGTTCACTGATTTTTCTAGCTATTATTCTGCTGCTTACTGAAATTGCAATCTGCAAAATTCTGCCCTGACAACTGCCCATTATGAGTGAGTTCAAAGCAAACAGCCCCTTCTGCTGAAATTCTCTTATACTGTTTCGCACATACAGTCAGGTCCAGAAGTATTTGGACAGTGACAGAGTTTTTGTGATTTTGCCTTTATACACCACCACAGTGGATTTGAAATAAAACAATCAAGATGTGATCGAAGTGTAGACTTTCAGCTTTATTTTAAGAGGTTCCACAAAAATATGGCATTTACCGTTCAGGAATTACGTCACAGATCACAGATTTCTATGATTTGTCTCGTCACTTCAACTGTGTGGTGTAGAAGCTGTTGCTAAAAAGTGGCTGAGGCTAAGAAATTGCTAGACTAGTGCCAACCTTGAAAAAGTTTTGATTAATTATAAATATTTTAATGATGTTACACCTGCCCATGTAGCTGAATACAGTAAAGCTTCCTAGTCTCCAAGTGTCTCTCTGCACCTCTGTGCATAGAGCTGGAAGCCTTGTGCTACAGCCACACCCACTACTAATGATGTGCACATACAGAAACCAGCAGGACTGTACATTTCACTTTTATTTGGAAGGCAGCAGATGGGCTTCCTTTTCTGGCTCAACTGGCTTTTTATAACATATACAAGATATTAATACATCAGCTCCTCGTTTTTAATGACTTGGCAAGCAAAAGGTTCAAACAACAAAACAAAAAAAAGTAGCTGAGGTCAGGAAAGTGAGGTGTTATTTCAGTTTAGAACACAAAATGGGAGGATGTTTCCCCCACCCCCCACCTAGTTTCTTTTGTATTCATGCTAGTACACGTGCGCTTAATGAAAACGTGCAAACACCACAGTTGCGTGTTCTTGTAAGAAAACTAAAATTAAAGCCTGCTCGACCTCCCCATGATCCCCCCTTTCTCTCCATCTCTCTTGTGCTCAGAGTGAGAGGGGGGTAGTGGGGTGCTGTAGTGGGGGGTGAGCTCACCGGATCTGCACCAACCACAGCGCAAGACATCACTACCTCACTATCTCCATGGGAACGGCAGCCAGCCTAATCCCCCGACACACACCTCCCCTTCTTACAGCCTCTCTTGACTGTTCTCGTTTGGTCCCTCGGCGTTTTCCCCTTGTCTTATAATGTGTCTGTATTTCAGCTGTGCTTTGTCACTCCCTGTCTCAGGTCTGTGTGTGTGTGTGTGTGTGTGTGTGTGCACTTGTGCACTTGTCACACTCTACAGTCTCTCTTTCCCTACAGATTTCACCTTTGACCATTCATAAATAATTAAATCTCCATAACCCCTCTCCTATAACCAAACCCAGATCTCATCTCTAATTTTCCTTAAAAAAGAACGAGAAAGGTTTTAGTCATTTCATTCCTAAAATATCACACCATTCTCTCTCTTCATCGCTTTTCTGACTCACTCAGGATCAGAGAGGCAAGAGTGAGTGTGTGTGTGTGTGTGTGTGTACGTGTGGCACACTGAGGTGTTGATAAAAGTGTGCAGAACTGACACCATGAGTGTGCACGTCTGTTTTGAGTTGCTGGGAGTCCTGACTTTGCCATATGCGTTCAGCTCAAACACCAGCGATGAAGGTTCCCGAACCATCTATTTGATAAACTTTATTTGAATTCAGCTTGAATTATTGAATTATTATTGGTATTTCTCAGCACGAAGACACACACTCCAGGTGTGGACAAATGACAAATGTATTAGCTAGGTCAACAGGCAAATACAAGCATCTGGTGTGCTGCCCAAGCCCACATTTTTTTTCCCCCTGGAAACCTAAGAGTGCTAGCTAATGTAATGTCATAACACAGCTAGTTAAGTGCATGAATAAAGTGTAAGGGAAACAAACTGATATATTCCCAAATAGGGGACAAATGTGTAGTCATAGTCCTTGTCCTATCATGATAAATCTTCATATGCTGCTGCATTTCAAGCTCAGTATGTAAATACTGCCTTAAAGTATGTAAATGATGAATCAGAACCTCCAGTAATTTAGTCAAGTGGCTTTTTTCCCCTGTACCACTCCAATTCTACAAATTCAGCTACTTCCGGATATAACACAACGGCTCTAATTCTGTGTGGGGGACTCACCTCTGTGAGTCAGGCTGCGAGATGGCATTGACGATGGCCTCCACGGCAGCGTCAAACAGTTCAGGGTCATTAAGCGCGGCAAAGCCAGCTTCCAGCAGACCCTCGCTCTCGCTGAGCGGCACATCCAGCAATGCCCAGCTGGACAGGCACTTAAGTGCACGCGCCTTCACTGGCGCTGGCGAGTCAGCTTGACGCAGTAGCTGCTGAAGCAGGGGATAAACAGACGCCCACTCTCGGCCCAGAGCGCCCCGCACCTGCCCCCGACGATACTGCGGCAGCCGGCTCGTCTGGAACTCCTCGGGCAGCACCGTGAGGAGCTCGAGCAGCGCCAGGCAGCGAGCGCGCCCGTCCACAGTGCTCCCCTCCTCCTGGAAGACTCGCACCATTTCTGAGACAGCGCCAGGCCACGCCTCGGGCATAGTGTTAAGTGCCAGTGAAGCCAGGGCCACACATAGCCGAGTCAGCACAATTTTAGAGCCTGAGGCAAACAGGGCAATCTGGGAGAAAAGCTGCGTCTTGAGGGTGTCGTACTGCTCGGCAGGGATGTCACCCCAGTAGCGTGAGATCTTGGTGTGTAGGGCGCTGGCACCAAAGTACTGGATCTCTGGGACCTAAGGAGGGCAGGGAGAAAGAGAAAAAAAAATTTACTTAAGCCTTTTATCCACTAAAAAGGGATTTTATTTTAATCAGATCAAATCTGTTACAGTAGGATTAGCTACGGAGCAGGACACAGAAATGTGGTTGCCATGGGTCTACAGGCACAGTTAAAGCTGTACAACACATTTTAATTAGGATCAGCTGCAGCACTGCAGAACCTAGCTAATGTTAGCTAATTGGCTAAGACCAGAGAGATCCGCTGTTAATGGCCAGTCCTTAAAATAGCAAGCTCTCTAGCCATACGTATGTTTTAACGGTCTAGTTGGTGGTATATTGTGGGGGCAAATTAATTTTAATCAAATACATTTTTTTTTCAGTTAGTTCTGGCCCAGTAATTTGATTGGACAGGCACCGATCCAAGAGTGCTGACATTTAGTATAACACTGGTACATCTCTCTGTTTGTATCACGCCGCTTGTCTGTGTTCACTACAAAAAAAAAAATTCCAATTCAAGTCATATTTCGTTACACTGAAACCGTTACTACATTTACTACAGGCTGTCGGTCAGTCTGGGCATCACCATAGCAACACACAACACTCTATTCAGCTGTGTCTTCTTTAAATAAACTAAATATTCTGCATGTTGTGTCTGAAATGTCAATTACTCGATATTAATTTCTTGTTTAAAGAATGGTTGTAGAAAAGCAAATATCACACTCGCAGTCATGATGATGCACTGAATATCAGCACGCGTGCCGCAGGCAATCACGGCCGTGCCGATATTCAGGGTAACAGCACTTTTGCTTGTGTGATATTGCTTAATTACAGAGTCCAATTAAAATATCTACTCACTTAATAAAGAGACTAAAGAGACTTAAGAGCATCATTTTGAAAGAATACTGGTTAAAGAGCTTGTTATATTGTTATATAATATTCTGCAAACCTCTTAGTAAATGAGGAGCAAAGAGAGAAAGAGATCAGCTCTTTTTCGTATTCTTTTTTAAAAAATCAGAAAGAGAAGAAGGCAGACGATGGGGAATAGAAGGGGCTAATCCAACCTTTAAAGTATTATAGGTAAATTACAGGAATTGTGTAGCACTGAACACATCACAATAAGTATAATGTAAAGCTGAACAGTAGTGTTACACGCAGAAAGCAAGAGCACAGAGCAAGAAAAGAGAAGAGGGGAAATTTTTTTTTTTTTTTTTTTAAATGAGCAGACCACGAATGGGTTGAGAGCAACCAATGCTGGAACCAAAGCAGAAATCAGGATCAAGTTCAACACAGCAGAGCAAGTTGGTAGAGAGCCAATACATGTGGCACAGACTGCTCTCACCTTGTCGGGACTGAGCAGAGCCCAGCAGAACTGCCAGGCCTGAGGGGAGATCTGAGCCTGCATCAGCCACTTCTGAGCCAGGTTCTTATTCTCAATGTTTGGATCATAATACAGCTGGTGCAGAGCCTGATACACAAAGAGAAGGGGAGAGAACACATCAGACATGGTGATATGACTGAAGTACAAACCTCAAGAGTCAGGCACCATTATTCTTTTCCTAAAAGTAGGGTTTTTTTTTAAATAATTGCAAATTAGTTTTTAATTAACGAAAGACACATGAGTGAGGAAACGGGTAGCTGGCAAAAAAAAAAAAAAAAAAAAGTGACTGTATGATTCTGGTATCAGGCTACTACTCTCCTGTCACTTCTGATAACATTGAGAGCTCAGCTCAATGTGGTATAATTTAAATAAGAGACTGAAATTCATCCCTTAGAGACAGACAAGTAAAGTGGAGACAAGACAAAAGAAGAATGAGAAGGAGAGTGATAAAGCTGGGAGCTGAGAGAGAGAAAAAGAGTCTGAGAGACAGAAGGTGAGATGACTGGCAAAAAAAACAGAGACAGGAAGAGAGCTAAGAAAACAGAGATTAATTGAGATTAATTCATGAATCATGAAAAAGAAACCACAAAATATCAAATGTAAAGTTTCCAAACGGATGGTTAATTACAAAATGAACAGGTAATTCTGATCACTTGAACAAACATAGAATCAAGTGTTAAATACTCCATTAAGCACGGAAGACTGCCGGATCAGCTCGAGCAAGAAGCACAGTAGCTGCAGAACTCAAAGTCTCTAAGCAACATGATGCAGAATGAAATCTTTGACATTTAAAGTTCACTATTAAAATGTCATTTAAACAGCAAGAAAGAACTATATTAGAAAATGAATCTGATGAGAAGTTTTACTTTTGCAGCATAGCCAGTAACATGAGGAGCTTTAGAAAAATGGGAAATTAACTTGAATTTTTCCAGTGTGTCTTTGGGAAGTATGTTCTGAATCCCAAAAGAAAATTATCGTCTTCCAGCTGAGTCATGCAACAGCTTCAACAGCAAAAGGGCAATTCCACACAAATGTCAACCTTACCATGGAAAAATAAAGCTGCAGGCACAGGAAAGCTACTTTTAAAATGTTCCCTCATGTTCCCTATATTTCACTGTATTTAACTTGTCTGGTGGAATTAGAGAGAACATTTTATTCCATCGTATATGTACAGAGTACTGGTACAGACACGTTAATCCTATAATGCCAGTTTTTCCTTAAATGATGAATTCCCAAAACAAGAAGTATTTTAATATTATATTATACTTTGTGTCCGAGTCGTGTCATGTTATACACATGATGCTTTTTGTGATGTTCTTTAAAATTCAGAGTTTGTAATAAATGGGTAGACTCCTACAAACGTTTGTCCGTTTGATGTCACATATATAATGCTCATAAATTGCTATGTAGGTGAAACAAGTAAATCAGTACGAGTTTTTAAGAATTGTTACGTTGTCCTCAAGAGGTTAAATGACAACATATGCAAAGTGACACACTGATCCTAAGCTTGTTTCTGCTAGTGTAAGTGCAAAGTTCACATCCGTAACACTGGAACTGCCTATATACAAAGGGAATTAAGAAACAAAGAAACGGTGTGTGTGTGATCATGCACATCATGGTCAGTGTTTAGTTCTGTCTAACCACTTTGCCCTTAATTACAAATTCGTACTACAGAGTACATCATTCAGTTCTGCAAGTTACTATGGCAACCTCCCGTGCTACACTGGTTCCTCCACATGACATCCGTGTTGGTCTGTACTAGTCCTGAATGACTTTGATCCACTGACAGCGAGGCTGGAGTGAGCCAGGTTCTGTATTAAAGAGCGAGTGCGAGAGACGAGCGATGAGAAGCGCTGGCTGATGACTCACTCTGCCTTTGTGCTGCGCTCCCCTCACCAGGCCATTAATCACAGCGACTCCCCATGGTGCGCTCGGTCGACGGACAGTGCATTAGCCTTAGCTACACAACACCCACAGTCTGTCTCAGAGCTGATTTATTTGCCTGCTAAATCTGTATCCGACATCTTCTGAGGACGAACGCTGGACGTGACGTATGAGCAATTTGAGCAAACCAGTGGATTAAAAAAAAAAACTTTTTAATAATCAGAATCATAGCTACAGGCTATGATTTGCAATCGTGGACATCTTAGAAGAATGTTTCAGAAATCCTTAGGTAAACATACACTACAGGGTGTCCCAAAAATCTCCATACATAGGGGAAATTAACACTTTTTAGTAAAATGTCTTCCAAAAGGTTTCATGCTTAGTTCATATTATATATTATATTTCAGCTAGCCTTTAAGAATGCCTTTGACAAAAGAAGAACGTTTTGAAATCATTCTCATGGCTGGACCGGGAAGCTGTCGCAAGGTCGCGATGGACTTTAACAGGAAACATGGCAAGCACAACACACACACACACACACACACACACACACGACACTGTTGCTAAACTTATTAACAAATTCAAAAAGACTGGACTGACGAAGGCACAACCGACATGGTGCCGGCAAACACAGTCCCCTGTGTATGGAGACTTTTGAGACGCCCTGTAGTTTAAAGATTGTGATGCCTTTGCAAATGCTGTTTTACAGAAATTCCTTTTCTTCACAGTTAGGGCTGGGCAATCTGGCAAAATATTAAAATCTAGTCAGGCATAATTCTCATGTTTTAAACTGATACGCCACCTCTACTAATGTCTTCAGTATTTAAATGTACAATAAATGGAAAAGTGATTGACAGGCAAGTATTTAAATACATGTTTAAATACTAAACATATTAGCTGAGTTAGTTTTACATTTTTATTTAACATTTTTTTAAAAATAAGCCATTTGTGTGTCATTATTTTGCTTTTTAATTGATTAATATTTTATCATCAACATTCTGTATATAGTTGAGGAATGGCAGTGTTGGAAAAATATTTGCGACTCGGTAAGTCGTAATGAGAATCAGCTATTTTTAGAAGTTGCCTAAAACGCTTGGTTTCAACCGTCTTGTGTATTACATCCTTCACCAGGTAAAATGTCACGGGGATCAGTGATGTCGTTCCAGCTCATGCTTGTTTTCGCATAAGTACATTTTTCATATGCATGTGTTATTGCTGGTTAACTCAGAGCTGTTTTAGGCTGTGGTGCTGTTCACGTGCACTCCCCGTGTTATCTGGTTTTCGGAACCCTCTTTGGGGTGTTTTCTTGGCAGATAAACAAAGATTCCACGGCGTGCCAACCTTGCCTTGGCATATTTTCCAAACAAGCATCGTTTGCACTGTGTCTGTTGCGTAAAATCCAGCAGTTCCATATAACCGATGTTGAAATTTTTTTTTTGTTACCACCTCCTCTGTGTTGCCAGTCATGCTGCAATGTTGCTAAAGTAAAAGAGAAGGAAACATAAGCTAAGGAACCGCCTACGCTTGGTTATTATTGGTTTGTTTGTGTGTCTGTCAGGGAGAGGGCCAGCTAGACTAGCCAACAGAGTAATATCGGGTTAACAAAACGACTTGAAATGCCATGTCTGAGTATTTTTAACTGACAAAATGTGTTTGGTATCATGGTACATGTCATCTCTCTGGAAAAACTTACTGGTGAGACATTTTAATCTTTCACGATCTAAAATTATCATATCACCCACCGCTATTCACAGTCAATGCTGTTTTTTTTTTTTTTTTAATTCTCATTTGAAGAGTACAGACTGGAGAGCGCAATTCCATTTGTTCCCGCGTGTGAAGGAAGACACTACAGTGTGCTTGTTGACTGTTATGAATACTCAGTGCGGAGAAAAACACACCTCAGGTTGCTACGGACAACCAATTCCCAGTACACACTGTGCAAGATATAATTAGTGAAGCTTAAGCTCCAACACCCCCTCCCCCAACACACACACACAAACACACACACACACACACACACACACACTGTCCTTCGCACATATACTGTATGCTGTCTGAACACAGAAGGTGAGAGGAGTTCATTCATTTCCCCATGTTTCTCCATTTTAACAAATGAGCTAAATCCTCCTGGGGAAACACACTCAATTAATAAATTGGAAAATTTATCCGGGTTATCCGGGTTAGGGATACAGTAGAAGTGGAGTCTACCTGCAAGAGCCCTTCGTACAACTTGAATCAAGCTTTAGCCTCAAGATATAGAATAATCAAATGTTCACATTAGTATTTGAATATTTTAAAAAGATACTCAATGATTGTAGCCATACGTTTAAGATATGATACACTTTACACAACTAATACAACACGGGACACTTGTGGACATTGGACTGTCCAGGAAATGAGAAGACAAATCAATAATCTCAAAAGGCAGAGTCAGTGCACAGCTTCAGGATGTTTTCACTTTATCATTATATCATGTCATTTAAGTCAATAAAAATACATGTAGTAAATTATTTACCAATACTAAGTCATGAAATGATCATATTTTTGGATTCTCCTGGGAAACTTAAAGTGAGCCGTGCACCCTGACCAGCGTTTTTTTTGTTTCATCTCAGTAAATATGTCTACTTCCATAACAATGGTCTAATATTAGCGAGTTATCCGGACCAGGATGTGATCGTTTACACAGCAGGGACAGCGAAGCTTTTTTATTTTCATTTATTTCATTTTTTAAATACCTGTGAAAAGCATATTGTCAGCATCAGAAAAGAGGGAAACCTGTATATTGGTAAACTAGTGTTCATCACAGAGGAGGTGTTTCACATTCTAGCTGAGTCATACTACGCTGGAGTGCGAGTACCCATGACTATAAATGGACGATAAATGGTTTTCATTTAACTCTTGTTAGCATCGTGGTTCTGTCAGACGGACTCAGACGGGAAAAAAAAAAAAACTGTGAGCTATCCTGTGAATGCAAATATATCCATTACTTTTCCATACATGATTTTCAGTCACCTGCTCCTCAGAATCTTACGATGGCTCTGGTCTTTTATGTGTACTTTCTTTCATGAATTAATCAATTAAAGGGCGTAAAAGTAATAATAAAGATTAAAGCATGAGATGAGGCTACAGATACATACACGCTGAGGTGACAAATTAATGGAAAAAGCGGTGGATCTGCTTTTGGGAGCATTTTGCCGGCATGCTTTAGGTCCACTTGTCCCTGCAGCTTTCCTGCACGTTAGTGTTTTCTCTACTCTAACACACCCACTTCAATTCAGGAAGGCCTGGTAAATAGCTGTTTTGTTGAATTGGGTGTGTTAGGGCAGGAAAAAACACTGAAATGTGCAGGACAGGAAGTACAGGTACTCCAGCACACACTTATTCTGACTGATCACATGTATCATGTCCTCATCCACATGGAAAGCTCACTGAACAGTTTGAGTGTGAAAATGATCTTAATCAAATGCCTTCGCAGTCACCAGATCTCAACCCAGGTGAACATGTGGGAGATTTTAGACGGACATGCGAGACTCCATCACTATCATCAAAACACCAAGTGGAGGAATATCCTTCGTAACACTGGTGTTCACTCGTCCAGCACCGTTCCAGAGACGTGAAGAATCTGGGGCAAGGCTCAGGGAAAATGTTCTTGCGGCTCTTTATGTAATGTTGTTATTTAGACACTTTATGTTGTTTTTTTTTTCCTTTTAATTTGTCACCTGGCTGTAGCAACAGCTCGGAGCTTAATAAGCCGAATGTGGTTAGTCAGCTACTAATCTAATATCAATAGCCCAATGACCAGCCAGCTACATTTACCAGTGACAAAACCAGCAGTTTTATCTTATATGCTAGGTCAGTGTATTTTAGAAGTGTTACATCAGCCACATCGTGCCTCTGCCATTGTGTTATTTTAGTGCAGCAGGTGGTGGGATGTGGAAGCATGTGCAATAGTTAAAACATGGATGTGAATCATACCAATGTGAAATGCATTTAAACATACCAAATGCAAACATTTGTTTAGTAAAAACAAATTGTTCTTCTTAATCCGGTTCTTGAACCTACTTGTCCTCCAGGCAACTACGAATAAAAGAAACTAACAGCCCAGACACGAAACCTTCAGTTGATTATATTAAATACTAACATTATTGCTATTTATGTTCATATTTATGTGAAGTTGCTGACATCGGTTATGGCATGAGAATTTGATCAAGTGCTTATGTTGAACACTTTCCCCCGCCCACATCAGACACACAAACTAACGTACATTCATAGTAACTATAGCAACTAGGCCTATATGTCAGTGCAACCAATGGACCAACGGTCTCAATCAAATCTGACCAGTCAAATTCAAAATAAAGGTCAATATCCACTGGCTGGCATGCTAACTACAACACTTGGCTGGATGCTAAATAATTTTGCTCACCATGTTGATGCAAAGTGTGTGGAATCAACTTGGTGTTTGACTCTTAGTTGTCAATACCTGGAATCAGCGAACTGACACTTTGAGATCGAATCCCAGCACCATTTTTCCTCGCATTAAAACACAAGGTATGTCATGAGGCCACCAGCAGAGTGTAAAGTGTTCCCATACTTTGGGAACGTTCTCTTCTATTTTTAGTCTAAATGAGTTGACGTAGCACATGCTAGAGTGCTTAATAATATAGGCTAACTCATCTGTAATGAAATGATTTCACTATTGATTAGATTCATTTTTAAGATTTCAATCAGATTTTGTGGATTTGCTGTTGTAGCCCAGTGTGTCCTTTTTTTTTTTTGGCAAAGATTTATGATGGAGCAGTACCGTTTCTGACCATTCACTACCAGCCACCCTTACGTCTCACCAAACAATACACAATACAACCATCAGAGCCACAGATATAGAGGCATGCAGATGCACACAAAAGTCTTTGTGAAACTGGAGAGAACACAAAAGGCAAAATATGCAGACATACAAAGAAAGAGAGGAGAGCGATCAGTGAAAGAAACACTAAAATGCATGAGATAGATTGAAGGGAAAAAGCAGCAGCAGTTAGTTCCAAAATTACTGGCACCCTCAGTGCAGCATTTCAGTAAACCCGTTCTATTGCAGAAGCTTAACTGGACTTAATTAAATAACAGGTCACACTAACTACAATCAAATATTAGTGACACGATCATCTGTGATAAGTGCTTACGCTTACCAAATGAGACACCCAAGCTAATGCAGGATGATGGTATTCTGTACATGTTTTGCTGGTTCTGCTCATGTTTTTTGCAACTATAAATCTTATCTGCATCTCAACCTCTGATTTGTTCAATAGCAACCAGACAAACTCAAAAGGGAGGCAAAATAAATATCCACTGCCTGTCTCGCTAACTGAAAAATGCCAATGCTAAAATATTTAGCCTGGTTTGCATGAGGCGAATCTTTTTTCAGTGTGTGGAATTGACTCCAGTGTTTTGTGGTCGATTCTTAGTTTTCAAAGCCTGGAATCAGTGAATCAACTTCTGAACCAAAAGCAGGATGGCGACTTGATACACAAGATTGATTAATGTGTATGCTAAGAAAAATGATCAAAGTCCTCCTGCTAGCAGAGTTCATATCTGTAGGGGCATAAAAAACAGGGATTGTATAAACGTATACCCGAGTTGTCACAACGTCATTCAGAAAGTTAAATGAAATGATGAGTCAGCAAAAGTGAGAGGGAAAAATCACAGATCAAGGACTCTGATGATGAATACACTCTAAAAACAAAGCTGGTCAAGCATATAATTATTATTATCTTTCCTGTTGTCAGATTTGCCATGGTTTATAAAGCTACCCACGTTCTATAACAACGGGAGAAACTGGAAATGATTTAATAAAACAATGTTGCTCTCAGTATTAGATGTTTGTCTATACTTTAATACTTTAATAAATGTAAAAGGAAAACTGACTTTTTTCTAACTTTTGAAGGAATCTGGGGTCACAGTACAGGATCAGCCATGGTTCATCATCCCAAGAGGAGTTGAGGGTTAAGGGATTTGTGAGCACTTATCTTTGATACACTTACATATATAATATCTGATTTTCACCTTTCAGGAAGCAAGCAACTTAATGGAAGAAAAAAAAATGTCTAGATTCGAATCATAATGCACAATCAGGCAAAGGTGGTAAAGGCTGCTTCAAAGAAAAGCAGAGACTTGATGCATGTTCTGCTCTCCAGGGAAAGGACAGGCACAGAAATCTAGAGAGAGTAATTAACTGAGCACTAGGAGCAAAACTGCATTTGGAATCATTGAGAGATTATTGATAGACTGGTGAAAGGCTCACCCAGGGCAGGACTTGCCCCTGCTAAAAGAATAACTTTTTATTTTTTAATGTTGTGGGTTGCAGCACAGGAGCCATTTATTTTCTCTAGTCTGCATCCCAAGCTTTGTGATCTCTTCATTTTTTTTTTTCAATTCAGCATACCTTACTTTCTGCAGCCAACTACCAAACCCATCTCTGCATTTCCATTCATGAAATCATATCATCACAATTTCCTAAACCCCGGCCCACCTCCTGAATCTGTCTCCTGAACCGATCTACTCTTTAACAGCTTTACGCTGTTTTCTTTCCTGTGCCTAAACAAATTCCGTCCTGTAAGGTTTCTACATCTACGGGGAGAGGAGACTCAGCAGAGGAAGATTAAGCCAGCCGAGACGGATAGTCGCTCACAAATGGTATTTCCACGCTTCTCAAATGCTCTCTGCTGACCACTTCAGACAATCAACAGACACTTTGCTGAAATTAGCCATTATTAACACAACTATATTCATCTATGTGCCATTATTATAACAACTATATTCATCTATTCACCCAATATAGTGGTACTGTAGTTAAAGCAATGCATCTTATACATACATCACAGTCACTTGACCTGTACAATGGAGACGTTCAGCTCTGACCACACTGCTGTACCACTGTAAAATGTGTAATATGATGCTGCTCTACCTCACATCTCTGCACTGCACTGAGCTGAGCTCAATACTACAAGCACCAAAAAAAAAAAAAAGAGAGAGAGAGAGAGAAGCGAGTGAAACCGATATAAAGTGCGAGCTGCAAACATAAATTTATTCAATGCACTGCATTTTAAAAATCAGTCCCTCACAAAAACAACTCTCATTCATCCCAGACCACCAGTGATCACTCCATTTTGTGATCCGATCACAGCTCAGACCTAATATTAAAATCCTTCTCCGTTGATCAGATCACAAGAAGCCAGTGCTAAATCTAGGACTGAACGGAGTCAAACGCGTCTTTTATGACGCATTTACGATCCACTTACAGATAAAGTCTGGGATGTGTGTGGCTATATTACCTTTGTAGTTTGATTAGCAATGTATCCTGATGCGTTCCGAACAACAGAAGACCGCATGTGTAATCATATAAAACCATTTTAAAACCTTTGGGAAATAACTAGCCTATTTTTTTGTAATATTGCTTCATTAAGAAAGCTGTATGATGTTAAATTTGTGGTTTATACTACAAACGCCTTGCACGGGGCAGATTCTGAGATCGGCAACGTATACACAGGTGATCAGAGAATACTGATAAACGAATTATTATTATTATTATTATTATTATAATAGTGTTTGCTTCATCACCCAAACAGATGTTAATACCATGACTAAATATGGACGAGAGAAAAAGAAAAGGGGAAGAAAAAAAAAAAAAAAACAGCCGAAAGGTCAGGTTGTCTCGCTTTCTTCTGTCTGTCTGTTATGCCTCATCTGCCCACCAAGAAATAATGCACACACCTGCTGTCCTCAAATGCTGTGGATCTAAACACAACTCAATCTCATCTTCTGATTTCTAGAAGAATCCTCAAAAGACATACAGTCTGAATAACAACTCGCCACAGCAGCAGTTATTCCTGTTGTGCTGTAACAAAGTTTCAGATGCTGTCCATCGTACAGACCTAAACTTGGTGTGATAGACACGACAAAGCACTTTATATCTGGGATACGGTTACCAAAGCCTGTCCAGGATGGAAATATGACACCAGATGAGAGAAAGTGCCATCTTTAGTTTAGACTGTATCCTGTATTTAAAATTGGAAAGACAGAGACAAACATGCAGGTTTGGACAGAATTAGAAAATTCTCCATCCATCAGATGTAGCCAATTTCCATCTGAATATCACACCAGACCAAAATATTATTGCGTTTCGGTTTAGAGTCAACTCTGTATTTGGTCTAAAGAATATCAGAGGTGTTTAATCATTTAGCCTTTTGAGAAATGAGCACAGTGCACTATTTCAGACGTGTAGGAAACTGGGATTCAGCCATGAACTCCACCATCCAGCCCGAGGCCCTTATACCTGTCTTAAGGCCTTTGTCTTAACCTGATTAACTAGAAAACACCTGCAGTCACATCTGACATGGTAACGTTACAAACTCGCACTACAAACATGACAACGTGCAAAGAAAGCATCCTCTCTTCCATACAGATTTTACATCTCTGATAAAAATTGAGAATTACATTTAAAAATTTTGCATAATATTTATCCTTGTAATTATAATCTGTCTAAATTCTTGACCAGAACTGCTCATTTTGTTTAAAAGGGCCAGAAAAGGTAGAACTTTTTTTTTTGTTTGTTTGTTTTTTTACATTTCTTTTTTTTTTTTTTTTTTTTTTGAGTGTTGTTATTTGAAAGAAATTTGGACCAAAGTCTGTGTATTATTTTTCAACTAAAACTGGGTACAAGACAGATATAAATCTTAGACACGTTACATGTGGTCTTGATCGTAAGGTCGCCCCTATAACTTTAATAATATTTCACGGAAAATACCATGTAAATAAAGCTAAATGCGGAAAATACAAACCACAAGTTAAACTACTTTTAGCTGAATTTACCGTCTATGCTGAGTCTCTAACATATTTTTGTAAACATCTCCTATCACCTGTTTGAACTCAAATTGACAGAAGAATAAAATATGTTGTCTCTCCTTTTTCCTGTCTTTAACTTCGATGTCATGTTTTTGTTTTTTTTTTACAATTTCTTTGCCTTGTTCTTGTACACTAGAACATCAATTAAAAAATTTAAAGAAAAAAATGTTGATGTGGAAAAAAAAGTGATGCTTAACTGCAATCCTGGGTGGAAAGAAACGAGGAAGAATAACTTAAAGCAAGAATACAACAAACACCAATGCCTCAATGATTTCTGAGTCGTTTCCCACAAGCTGGTCAGTTATTAATAATAATAATGTTATAATGATCTACAAAGCCTAGAACAGTGAGTTCAGCAGAGCGATGATGATGATGATGATGATGATGATGATGCAGACAGTCACAGTACGATGTGTCCGTGACACGAAATAGAATTGACAGAGTTAGAAAATGGAAAAGTATTTTTTTAAAAAAGAATAAAAATATAATGTCAGGATTTAAAGATGGTGGCAGCAACAGTGTGATGAAGTGCAGACATGTGCACTGAGGTGGTTGTATGAAATTGCCCATGTATATAATAATAAATATTTATAAATAGAGAATAAGTGTAAATACAGGATGAAATGGTTAGTGAAGATGAATGAATGGAAGATGGATTGAGGAATGTAGGTGGTGTGTGTGCTCTGAAAGTGAAGAGAAGAGATGAGAAAGGTCTATAAATCTATAAAAATATGATAAATCTGGATAAATCTATAATCCCAGTCTATAAGTGATCGTTGTCTTGATGGATTAGGATTGAGGAGCCCTGAGCTAAGGGGTGATGTAGACAGGATTTTGACTCCATCATGATGTGAGCTGAATGAGAGTCTTGTCCTTTGCTCACCTTCTCCACGTTCTCCACGGTGAAGTCGGCGGAGCTCGCTGCTGCTGCTGCTGCTGTCCTAGCCGGCGTCTCCATGCTCTCAGCACAGGCGAACATGACAGATACTCAACACAGATACCTCTTCTGTTTCTGTTTTTGAATCTCGCAGCTTTTACACTCTTCCTTTCCACCTCTTCTTCTTCTTGTGTTTGGTTAATTTGCCAGAGACAGATTAGCTAGCTGAACAGGAGCCTCGAAGCGGTGTCTTAGCTAGCGAGGGAGAAGCTAGCATTGCTCAGCCATGTTTGTTTTGGCTTTGTTTTTTATTCTACTCTAAACGCCTTCAGTCTGAACCACGTCACTGTGCGTCCACATTATAGGACAGTTTCCTGCGTTTGTTACCTGCCAAAGCGGTTAACTGTTCATAAAAAGCCTGACTGTGTCTGTTCTCAATGGTGCAGTGTTGCTAACAAGCCGTGGTGCCGCCTCCCATCTCCCTCTCTCTCTCTCTCTCTCTCTCTCACTCACTCTCTCTCTCTCTCTCTCTCTCTCACACACATACTCTCACACACACTCTCTCTCACACACACACACTCTCTCACACACACACACACACAGACACACAGCTAATGTGAGCGGAAATGAAACAAACAAGAGACCGAGACAGAGGGAGAGCGAGACAGAGTGAGACAGAGGGAGAGGTTAATCGTTCACGGTCAATAAAGCGTCTTGCTGACAGGCGAGCGATCTGCCCGCTTTATCCCTGTATAAACAGTGTGTGTGTGTGTGTGAGAGAGAGTGTGTGTGTGTATGTATGTGTGTGTGTGAGAGAGAGAGTGTGTGTGTGTGTGAGTGTGTGTGTTTGTGAGAGAGTGTGTGTGTGTATTCGCTCTCTGTGAGCGATAGCGATAGCGGTAGCGACGCTCGGCTCATTGGGAATATTGTCGCTATGACATTTACATTTACATTTATAGCATTTGGCAGACTCTTATCCAGAGCGACTTACATTTATCTTATTTATACAACTGAGCAGTTAAGGGCCTTGCTCAAGGGCCCAGCAGTGGAAGCTTGGCAGTACTGGGGATCGAACTCATGACCTTCCGATCAGTAGCCCAACGACCTAACCACTGAGCTACCACTGCTCTATTAGAGCTGCGAGTGACGACTCTTCTGGCCAATCAGAGCCCAGGCTGGGAGGTGGGCGGGACTCTCACACTAAACACATGTGATGCATATTCATACAGGGGGAGGGGCTTAGGATTCATGATCGTGTTGTGCTTCTGATTGGCTCACTCGTGCTCCGCCCCCGACCACGCCCCCGGATTAACATATCTGTGTCATTTAAAGTGGTAAGTAAAAATAACTCACTTTCACTAACACTAAACTTAACACCAACTTTACCAGCTAATGTCGTGACAGATTTAACCAGTTTTAATATAATTTAATATTTTAGCTTAGTTTTCTTAACTTTAATACTTTAAAAATAAAAAAACAGAAATAATAATTAATTGATAGTTACTTTAGAGAAAATGATTGTTAATATGAATGTTTTTACATTTATTACAGGATTATATTTCGTTTATTAATAGCACCATTTTACAGTCTCATGCTATAAACTCCACAATTCTGTTACAAAAACACGTCACAAAAGTTATCGAAACACGCGGTCATTTAAATCAGGGTTTAAAATGACATCTTTTCCCTGCTGTGGAAGTTGTACTTGTCTTCGACCCACTTTTGAGTTCAGAATAATAAATTAATAATTAATAATGATTTTATTTCTGCGTGATGGATGTTGGCAGTTTGGTGATAAATACGGACAGATTGATGAGCGACGCAGGTGGATTCGCACCTCCTACACACAATATACACACTCATATTTCTATTTATTTATTTTAGGAGACAGTCTGGATGCTCTGAAAGATTTTTATAACCTCTCGTCCTCAAAACTCTTTTTTGTCGACACAGAAATGAAACATGTGAGTTGTCTGTTAAATTCACACACAGTGCAATAATACGGCGCTCAACTTCGCTGTTCCTCTTCGAGTGACAGAAAAATGGATGAATTGTGTTTTTTTTTTAAAACATGAGACACAATCAAAATTAAAATGAAAAATTAATTAAAATTACGAAGTGCCTGTAGCGTAAACATCCTGCTGGTCGAATCGTTTTGATGATCCATTACAAAACACACCTCAGGCTTTCACAAATGATACAGGACAGTGTGTGTGTGTGTGTGTGTGTGTGTGTGTGTGTGTTTGTGTGTGAGCTAAATGAGTTTAATTTCTGAGTGCACACCATTTTGTTAACTTCATGTTTCATTAAACTGTGAGGGGACAAATCACTTTACACACTGATACATAAATGTGGAAAAATCACGTATATGACCGATGAGGGGACAGATACGGAGCCTGTGGGTGGACAGATACGGAGCCTGTGGGTGGACAGACACTGAGCCTGTGAGTGGACAGATACAGAGCCTGTGGGTGGACAGACACTGAGCCTGTGGGTGGACAGATACGGAGCCTGTGGGTGGACAGACACTGAGCCTGTGAGTGGACAGACAGTGAGCCTGTGAGTGGACAGAGATGGAGCCTGTGGGTGGACAGACACTGAGCCTGTGAGTGGACAGAGATGGAGCCTGTGGGTGGACAGACACTGAGCCTGTGAGTGGACAGACACTGAGCCTGTGGGTGGACAGACACTGAGCCTGTGGGTGGACAGACACTGAGCCTGTGAGTGGACAGACACTGAGCCTGTGAGTGGACAGACACTGAGCCTGTGAGTGGACAGACACTGAACCTGAAACTTATAGAGCATGAACCTTAATAAAAATAATTGAACAACCTGTCTCCCTGTCTGTCTGAGGGGTGTGTGTTTGTGTGTGTGTGTATGTGCGTGTGTGCGTGTATGTATGTATGTGTGTTTATGTGTGTGTGTATGTTTATGTGTGTGTGTATGTTTATGTGTGTGTTTGTGTGTGTGTGTGTTCTCTTTCTCCTCCATCTGATGCCAGGTGTTTATAAATCCACCTTTATCCCTCGTTCCCTCTCTCTCTGTGTTCCTCATTCATTCTCTCTCTTTATTCCTCGTTCCCTCTTTCTCTTTATCCCTCGTCTCATTCTCTATCCCTTGTTCCCTCTCTCATCCCTCATTTCCTCTCTCTTAATCCCTGTTTCCCTCTCTTTATCCTTTGTTCTCTCTCTCTCTCTTGTACATTTACATTCCTTTTCCCTCATTCATGTTCTCTCGGAAGTTTATTGTGTTTAATGTTTCAACAGGAAGTACACTTCCTCCACTTCCTGTCCTGCCCTAACAACAGATGTACTGATGGAGGTCTTATCATCGGGATAATAATAATAACAATAATAATAATAAAACTTTATTTTATATAGCGCCTTTAAAAACACCTCTCAAGGCGCTTTAAATAGAAACGAAACAAAGTATATAAGCGTGTATCAAAAACAATCAGTAATAAAATACAATTCAATAATAATAACAGTAATAGTAATAATAATTTAAATAAAAAGTCATGAAGTAAAAGCAATCCTAAATAAATACGTTTTGAGAGAAGATTTAAATACGCTAAAAGCCTGGGCGTCTCTAAGGTAGCGAGTTCCACAGTTTTGGAGCGTAAGAAGAGAAGGCTTCTCACCTGTAATACGTAAATGAGTCTGAGGGACAGTTAATAGACCAGGAGGAGTGGAGGAATGGAGGAGCGGAGGAATGGAGGAGTTGAGGAGCGGAGAACACGTTTTGGGGTGTAATGTGTTAAAAGCTCAGCCAGATACTGAGGAGCCAAGCCATGCAAAGCCTTGTGTGTAAGCATGAGGATTATAAAATCAACACGAAACCTGACAGGGAGCCGGTGCAAGGATTCCAAAGCAGGACTGATGTGATCACTTGTCCTGGACCTGGTCAGGATTCTAGCTGCAGAATTTTTTTGTACATGCTGCAGTTTGTTTGTTGTAGACTTCGAGACTCCTGCATGGAGCACATTGCAATAATCAATGTGAGAAAAGACAAAAGTATTGATCAACTTTTCAGCCACAGAAAAAGATAACATAGGCTGCAATCTTGCAATATTTCTGAGTTGAAAGAAGGATGTGTTAACAGTATTCTGCACATGTGGATCGAAAGACGAACTTGCATCAAATATAGCTCCTAGTTTTAAAATTTTGTTTGAAACTCCAAAGCAGAGGGTCCATGGTTAAATTTAAAGAGCCAGCTTTACGAAGATGGTGAGGAGAACCACTGAGCGTTACTTCAGTCTTATTACTGTTAAGGCAATTAAAAATTTGAGCCATCCATATTTTTATCTCAGAAATACAATGTGAAAGAAAAGTATGTTAATGAAGAAAAGGGATGTTAATTAACGGCCGGCAGCGCTTGCTGTGATGCAGTATGGTGCGATGTGCCGGCTCTTTGTTGTCCTGATGGCCGGAGAGCGAGGGGTTTCAGCGAACAGGTGCATCAGTGACATCATTTACACACTTCTTTCAGTCTAACACACACTCACAGCTTCATCACATACACTTGGGATTAATTATCAGCCAGGTGCCTCCGAATGTATCAGTTATATTTACCTGTGCAGGAAACACACACTAACACACACCTCATGGTCACTTACACACTTCTGAGGGTGAGAATCAGAGAGAGAGAGAGAGACAGAGAGAGATTATAAAGGTTCCTAAGAAAAGCCACAGAGGTGGACTCCTCAGCCACAGAGCTGGACTCCGAAATTCCAGAGATTTTCAGGACTTCCTCCTGAAGGCGTTCCTCAAAATCATTCAACAACATTCTCAGGAGACTTCAGAACTCCTCTGTACTTGCTCAGGTCATGGTCTTGTCTCTCGCCTGAGCAGCCGAATAGTTTGTCAAAGTTTTTCTCCATGGACTCTCCAGACTCTGTCTGTGGCCAAGCTTTCTCTTCTCATTATGCTGCAGCCCTTCTGGGTCTCCTATTCCTCTGAACTAGAGAAGAGTTCTCTATGAGCATGAAGGTGTCATTCTTCAGCTTGATGGTTTCCCTCACCAATGGTGTTGGTGACAGGCACCATCAGCCTTCTGGCCACAACTTCCTGTATGATTGAGGATTTGAATGTGGTCCTTTCAGCCTACATGTCCCTGACCTAACATGGTACACAGGAGTAGTCCTTTCAGAGATGGCAGTTAAGTTCATCTCTCTCCGAATGTGGCAGCAGGAGAAGAGTCGTAGAGAACAAGTGGGTAATGAGTGATTGTCTACATGTGTGTGGTTTGTGGCAGCCTATTTATGTGCTCTCTCTTTTTCAGTAGGCTGCCAGATGCTCTTGAGGGACGTAGCCTTGTGGAGTGCACTCAAACTTGGCTCAAGAGACTAAAGTAGTTTGTGTTATATTTTTTGTCATAAAAGACACAGTGAATGAAAATGTGTTTGCATGAAGAGAAAATAAAGATCCCAGATTGGTCTGCTCTCTCGAGCCTCCTGTGTCTTCATTCCCAGCCCATCTGCCATGGAGCTGACAAAGAAGCTTCTGCCAGATGCTCCCAGGCAACCCGGAAAGCTCTCCTGGGTTTACCAGGTAAATCTGCCTAGTGCCCTCTGCTATACATCCAGCTGGCCACCAACTGGTGATCAGTTGATAGCTCTGCCCCCTTTTTTTATTACAGATTGTCCAAAATGTATGGCCTCAAGTCTGATGATACAATCCAAAACTAAATAGCCCAAGGTGAACTGGTACCAAGTACACTTTGAAGCAACCCTCTGTTCTCTTACTTGACAATTCATTATTGACTTGCACAGAAGTCTAATAAAATTTCACCACTCAGGTTCAGATCTGGGAGGCCATTCATCCCAATCACACAAGTATCTCTATCATTCCAAACATGAGCATTGAAGTCACCCAGGAGCACAATGGAGTCAGTTAGAGGTTCCCTCTTGAGCACCTACTCCACCTTCTCTGAGAACTCTGAACTGCTTTTCGGTGCATACACAAATACAGTCAGAGTTTTCTTTCCTGAGACTTGAAATTTCATGGAGGCAACTCTTTTGTCCAACAATGAGGCCCTTAGTCTGGGACTGGTGAGTATCCCCACACCTGCCTGAGGACTATCTACTGTAGGAACTCCAGAGTAGGACATAGATCACCTCCAATCAAGAAGTTTGGTACAGGTGCCCTTACTGTGCGTGGATTTAAAGTAGACTATATCTAGTCCAGACCTTCCCATCTCATATGCTAACTTCAGCTCTTTCCCCATCAGTGAAGTGACATTCCACATTTCCAGAGCCAGTTTCTGTTCTCAGGGTCTAGTCCATCTAAAAATGTTGCCTGACTGACATTGCACCTGACTTCCACCCTACATCTTACAAATGGTGAGCCTACAAGTGTCTCCGGGTTATGTGGGTGGCCAGTCACCAGGCGCTCACCTGCAGACACCACCGCTAGGCCTGGCTCCAGGTGTAGGTCCTGGTAATATTTGTATCTTTAAAGAGAGTGTTTAATATCATTCTTTTTTTTATCAAAGGTGGCCCTACTGAGTGCATTAAACTACTGGTGACATTGCCTTGAGGTCCACTGAAGCTCCTTCACCACGACAAGGTCTTGAGCCACAAAGAAGGTGGTCTTGTATTCCCAAGGTTTTATGTTCCCAGGATCTTATCTTTCTTTGAACAAGTCTTCATGGTGCTGTATTCCCACAGTTCTATGTTCCTAGGGGCCTCTATTACCTGTGACCTATTTGTATGTTTTCAGGGTTTTATGTTTTCCCATAGTTCTATGTTCTGAGAGGGTTCTTTGTTCCCAAGTCTGCGTATTCATAGGGCTTTCCAAGGCCCTGTTTTCCCAGATTACTGTATTCCCAGTTCCATATATTCCCTGTGTAATATGATTCCAGGACCCTGCATTCCCAGGATCCCATTTTTCCAGGTCTCTCTGTTCCGGAACTGTTTCCTAGAAACTATATTTGGCCATTTATCTTTACATAATCCAGTGACAACCTTGTTGTAAGAGTAGAAAAGTTAGTAAGTAGCAAGTGTGTTTTCATGCAGTAACAGAGAGCAAACAGAGGGAACAGTATTAATATCTGCTGTAGGGAAGAAGTGAACAAGTGAGTGTTTCATAACTAAATGTGAGACATTTTTCTGTAGTAAAGGACGTTTTGTTATTTGCACCAGTGTGTGATTGTGTCTAATGTGGAGAGGAAATCATCAGATGTGTGTTGGTGTGTGTGTGTGTGTGTGATTTCCTGTGACAGGTTTAAAATATCACTTGGCATTGATTCTAGCTTGATGAATTGCAATTTGTTTTGCTGCAAGCCAAGTTTGTGTGTGTGTGTGTGTGTTTGAATATGTGTGTAAAAACATCTGCATGTCAAATCACACTGAACAGTAAATCTCACACTTTTCCTCAGTTCTGTTTCACAACAGACACCAAACCATTACAATATTACATGAATGTAAAGAAAATATCTGTCTCTCTCTATTTCTCTCTCTCTCTGGCTCTCTCTTTCTCTTTCTGTCTTTCTCTGTATCTCTTTATCTCTGTCTCTTTCTGTCTGTCTTTTAGAAATATTTGAAGAATCATAATTGCAGAATATTGTAGTCACTTTAAAGCAATAGCAATGTTGTGTCCTGATTTCTGAAATGTTCTTGATGTGATGATGGTCTGCTGAAGAACCTGAGTGGTCTCCTTGGAAAGAAAAGATCCAGTCTTTCTAACACTGTACAGGAGAAACTTCATGACCAAGTAAGACTTGCAGCATGTGCTGAGACTCATGGTCCAACACCTTCGTGAGGATTTTTTGGAACGAGTGATCAGGGAGTTCTCTGAGGAGATGACGAGATGAAGACGTGAGACATGATGAGATGGCTGCCAGACATATGGAGATATAAATAGCTTCCTGGGTATGTGAGGGTGGGAGGTAAAAGACGACATTGGTGTCATCAGCGTAAGAGTGGTAGAAGAAAGCTGTGCGAAGATGTTACATCACGGAGACAGCGAGAGACACGGGGACATGGGAAGAAGAAAAACGGCCCGAGTACCGAGCCCTGAGGGACACCGACGTTTTGTAATCCTCTGACTTTAACATAAGATTTCTGTGATTCCTTTTTCCATCACACTCACACAGATCACTCCATTATACTGGCTTTGTGTGTGTGTGTATGTGTGTGTGTGTGTGTGTTAGAGAGAGAGAGAGGCGCAGGATACCTGCCCTAATTCAGTCATTTTTATGGCAGTTCCAGTCCGCATTAGCCCCCAAATATTCAGCCTGGATTTGAAGAGTTTTTTCTTCTGACCACACACACACACACACACATATATATATATATATATATATATATATATATATATATATATATATATATATTCTGCTTCGGTGTCTTCTCAAAGCCACCAGAACTGTGCTCAATGAAAATGACTCAACAGCATCATTACTACTATTGATATAATAATAATAATAATAATAATAATAATTTAAGCTGAATTTTCTTCTAATTTTGAAACCACCAGTAACTCTACCGCAGCAGGTATTCTCTACAGCACATCATGTGCACTGACTTTTAATAAGATATGTTATGCAGCTTATTTTTGCCCGTTTTACTGTAGTTTATTTGTTCAATTTATTTCATTACTTTATTTAATTTCTTGAAGTAAAATGTATTTAATTATCTAAACTAATGTATTGCGAAACAGAAACAAGTATAATTATGATTTTATTATGTTACACATTTAAAGTATATTGCAACATTATTTACTTTTTTATTTTTTGCTTTACTATGTATTTAATTCAGGTTGAATCTTTGTCAGGTGATTGATGAGTTTCACAGTTAAAAATTTCACAGAAATGAGAACTTCGGAGTTCACACAGTGATTTAAAGTAACTATTTTAATTTTACACTAATGTGCTAATGAACAGTGTGGACTGCAGGCTTACACACAAACTGTAGCTGAAATGAAGCATCCCAAAAGAAAAGAAAATACAGTCCCTCTGTCCCTCACTCCGACTGGACATCACAGCATCTTGGTCATTTTTGATCAGTTGTCATTTTTGCATCTCATTTGCATAAAGTAGAAGGATTCAGCTTTATTGTATCTCTTGACCCCGCCCACATAGCTAAAAGAATGTTGTTCTCAGAACGCATCGAAAAACGTACCACGTTTCACCAAAAGAAAACAAAATAGTATACAGTCCCACTGTCCCTTATTCCCATTGGTCATCACCTCCTTGCTTTGCTTTCTTATTTGCATATACACTAAGCCCCTCCCACTACACTCCACTTCACCGCCTAACTCTTACTGAAATGAGTGACCTCATCACATCATGTTGCTGTTGCTTAGTGATGCTGGTTTCTGTGGTTACAACATTAACCCCGGTTTATTTCTGTAAATCACGCTGTAGCCATTCTCACAGCCGTCCAAGCGTAAAGTTGCCAACGGCTCCGTCAGCTCCGCTACGCTACAGATCACACAGCAGCGTCTGTTTACAACATTCTCTACATCAATCATGATGCAGGGAGGAAACATTCACACACACGCACACACACTCACACACACACACTTGCCTGCAGCGTAATGGCCATTTTCATTTATTTCATTTATTTAAATGAAGTGTCTCTTAGAAAGCGTGATGGTCGTCAGAGAGCCTCGAGGAACTCCAGTAAACCACACGCTTCCTTTCTTACAGGAAGAAAAATGATGCCTGAAGAGAAGCTTCTCTGGCTCTGCACAGTGTGTGTGTGTGTGTGCGTGTGTGCGTGTGTGTGTGACTGTGTGTATGTGTGTGTGTGTGTGGCAATGGGGAGAGCTTCATTCGTCTTTTTATTTTTATTTCTTTCTCTCACCCTCCCACGGTGTAAACAGATTTACGTGCCAGACTTTCCAGGAGGCCCAAAATCAGGTTTGGATCGGCTGTGTCTCAAATCACACGCCGTGACATTATTTCTGACACGAGACCCAAACTTCTGAGGGGAGGAGAGAGAGAAAAAAATCTGTAACCCAACTCTGAACGAAACAAAATATAATCATAACGGGATCAGCCTCTTTATGGGGAGATTCTCCACTGTGTGTGTGTGTGTGTGTGTGTATCACTTTCAGCATGTTAATGATCAGCCATAATTGGAAAGCAAACTCCAATAGAGAGAACACACACACGCACACACACAGTGAGGTTTCCTTTATATAAAGTTCATCATATTGTCTGATCACTGGATGGAGTTAATATAGCAAGGATGATCGAGGGAACTAAAAAGACAATTAGAAGTTCCCTGTATCCTACCTAGTGCACTACTTTAGTAGTCGTGACTCAAAGCACAGCACACTCCCACAATGCACTGCAAGAGGTCAGTGTCCAAATGATAAATACCCACAATGCAGTTTCCTATATATTGAATAGGGCGTGTGGTTTGGGACAGGTCCGCAGTGAACTGGAGGTGTGTGTGCGTTTGTAATGTGTGTTTATGTGAAAGAATGTCCTGCTGCTGTTCTGGAATGTTCCATTAATGACATAAATTTAATCCGTTTGTTGAGTGTAACAGTTCCAGTTCTAAATTCTAGAACCTGCAGAATTCCAGCAGTTTGATCTAACGCAGTCAACAGTAGTGCGCCTCAGCCTAGGGAATAGGGAGTAGCGAGATTTTCACACAGCAGATTATTTTTGCCGTTGCAGGTTTATATTCGGCTTCACTGCACTCAGACTTCTGCCAAACCTGCAAAAGTGTGTGTGTGTGTGTGTTGGTTCTCATCCCCAGTGGAGGATTTTGCTCCATCAGTCACTCATTGGTTTGAGTTTGCAGCTTTATTAAAAACTCACAGAGTTTATGAGTCAGTGTAGTCAGCACGCAGAGTGCGCAGTACCCCGTCCCCTCACGGTTCTAACACTACATTCTGATATTGGCTCACTAGGTCACAAACTAGGAATACCATCAGTCCAAAACTCTGTTAGGGAGGTAATTTTATTTTTGTTTTATTAATTTTATTTTATTAAGTGCTAACTTAAGTACTTTATGAAGAGGTAAGTCTTTAGACGTCGTTTGAAGACTGCCAGTGACTCAGCTTTTCGGACATCTAGGGGAAGTTCATTCCACCACCTTGGTGCCCGAACAGAGAAGAGTCTCTATGCAGGTCTTCCTCGTACCCTGAGAGATGCTGGGACCAGTCGAACAGTGCTAGAGGACTGGAGGGAGCGTGGTGCCACGCGAGGTGTGATAAGAGCTTTGAGATAAGTGGGTGCTGGTCCGTTTTTGGCTTTGTAG
>CM075021.1:3125047-3157314 GCA_037576675.1 Pangasius sanitwongsei | reverse complement strand
TATATATATATACATATATACATACATACAATGTATATTTGTGTGTGTGTGTGTGTGTGTATATATATATATATATATATATATATATATATATATATATATATCCGCAGTGACATCTTTATCTCTGAGATGTGTTTTCCTAACACACCAATCCAGCTGCCTTTCTTTCTTCTTTCCCTCACTTTCTCTGCTGTCCTTATAGTAAACAGTTTAAATGTCCATAGGAATGAAAAACAGATCTGCCATTAAATCCTCTATTTCGGGCGACTTCTGGAGAGCTCAGCTGACTTAATTACAGCCCAGCCCTTCTACTACTTCAGCTCTGTGGTGCTGGTTAAGGCACTCCAGGTCTGTGAAAGACCTAAAACTGATTAGAAGAGAAAATCTGAATCATGATTACATTACAGATTTATGCAGTCAGAGCTTCTGCTTTGCATTTCACACATGCTCAGTTTGAAAGATGGCCAGATTTGATTGGTGGTCTTGCCCTATGGTTTAGTGTGTGCGTGTGTGTGCAAGACTGAAACCAAATGATATTTAAACTAAATTATGCCATCGGGAGCCAATTCAGTCCTTCCCAGCCTGAAAGTCTCCCAATGATCCTTATAAATGTTGCCTTAACACTTTCACTGCAGATCCTCTGTTTACATTAGTCAAAGGATGACTAGCTGCCCATCCTAATGTAAGATAAATTTAAGATAAATATATGTTGAAATTTATGAGAAATACGGTATATGAACTAGTTCTTTAGCAGTATCACATAATAATTGCAGTGTGTCAGTCACTGTCTCATAATGATGAATGAGTTCAGAGTGTGTGACATTTTAATGAGCTGGTTGGGATATATTGAGATACCTGCACCCACTCCAAGTAACACGAGAGAGGAAAAACAAGCATGTGACGGTCGCATTGCTTTTTAAGCCTGAAACAGAGGTTCCATTGATTTTAGTGTTTATATAGAAACGTGTGAGGGTTTTTTCTCCTTCGTGTTTGCTCACTTAGACATATATCTTGTTCTCTGTTACGAGAATTACTACAGAAGCAGAAAAAGAACTTGGTATTACATCACTCACTGGGGATATTTGGGGTGTGTTCATGTGTTAAAAACTCAACCCGCCTGTGCACATGCTCCTGCTCTTGCTGTGGTACCTTCATCGGGGTTTATTTCTCTTTAAGCCATTATGACTCACATTAAGACTCCCTCAGTTTATACATTAGGTCCTTAGAATGCTTCACACACCGCCTTGTGAAGTTTGAGTGTCACGTAGGTGGGTGAGCAAGACTGTTCTGAACATACAGTGGAACAATCACGGTTTATTTTTAGAGTCAAACCTCCTTTTGTCACACACCATGTTCTAGCTGACTGCCTGCTGACTTCTTGTGCACAGTCTCTTCCTGTCCTCACCACTGGGACTGGACTTCTTATAAACTTTCATCCATCTTTTTTTGTTGTACAATGTGATGATAAACATACTATACTGTATTGTACACATATTATTTGTAACTGCAAATGCAAACTTTAATTCTAAATATGGAAATGATTTGTGTGCCATAGACAGGGATACTTTTTTACGTGGATGGCTTTGCAGATTCAGATTTTCTCTGGTCTTCTTTAATGCTAGAACTGATGGTAGAGCAGTTAGGAGACTTAAGGCACTAAACCTGATCAAACACAGAAGTTACACTGACTCGGACACTTACACTGTCCTTGTTGTTACATGTCCCCTTTGTAAAGGAACTGATGTGCCTTCCTTTCCTTTGTTTGCTGGTGCATGTGAGGCATATTTATTAGGGCCAATGCATGTAAGTAATCCAGCTTAGTCAGTATTACTGTGCAGAATGAGCGATAGGTGTTTGAGTGGAAAAGAGGCATAGGCATTATAAATTGCTGACTGTAAGTCTGGCTAAGCAGATTCTTGTCTCTGTTTGAAAAAAAAAATTGTTACGTAGTTGAGCAGGAAGAGTTTATTTGTCAAAATTCAATCATGTTGCATTGTGCATTTTTGTATAGCCATCTGCACCTTGTAGCAGGTTTAAAAAATTTTGCAGTATGTACAGGGTGTCGGAAAAGTCAGCAACCAATGAGAATAAAACTACATATACTTATTTTTGTATTTATTATTTACGATGTATATTCTCCACACACTCTATACATTTTCTCAACCTCTGTCATGTTTTTGCTCAACGTATTCGGATCACATATTTTCTCAATGTGTTCCTGACTTTTCGGACACCCTGTATTATATTTCCATCAGTTGATGGAGAAACAGTTTGTAAAGTGGTAATGACGTGATGTACTGCTTGCACAGTTCCTACTAAAGCATCCACAGTAAGTAGTCCTGTGCAGTTGTTAACAATCCTGTAAAAATACATTGTTAATTTACAGTATATTACTAGTAAGAGTTGCGGCGTAGTGACTGTACTTATTACAGGGGTGTCAAACTCATTTTGGGTAACGGGCCACATGACCCTTGGGGTGCGTTCACATATGCAGTGTTTAGTCCATTTGAATCTAACCCTGGTACGTATTCCTATTTGGTGTGATTTGTTTGTGCAGGTAAGAACACAGCATTTGCACTCTGGTACAAACAAAAATAACCGGTCTGAGACCATCTGATTCCATCCTGAATTAATCCAATTGAACCACACTTGCCGTGTATTTTGCGTTGCTGGCTGGCGACATTTTTCTCTAGATGTGAGAAGCTAAAATGAGTTACAAGGTGCAGACTGAGCCAAAGGACAGGGCTGAAGTGCTGCAGAAATGCCATGTGTTCTGGATATTTGAGAATAGAAGTGCTGGATGCAATGCACAAAATACTGAATCTAGGTATTAATATAATTATGTAGTAATTTACTGAGTACTGGCTCCATGTTCTCCCTGTTCGGATGATTTTTATGATTTCTACACACACTTGGGAAAGGTTTGTTTCTTTTTTTCCGTTTTCTTTTTTTTTTTTTTTTAAATTTTCTCTCCCATTTGGTCCTACCAGTTCCCACCCACCAGCCAGCTCTCACCTATCACACGACAGCTACCAACCAGGAAGGGTGAAGGCTAACACATGCTTTCTTTAAGACAGGTGAAGCCAGCCAACTGCACCTTTTCACAGGGCGGCATAACACACTCAGAGGACAGAGCTATCTAGCCCCGTTCTGCATACACGAGCTCACAGATGCTCACGATTGGCTAGTCTTACTCTCATTGTCAGGAGACTGACAGTAATGCCGTCCTTGTCAATCACCCTGTTTGTGACCAGTGATTTTTTTTTTTTTTTTTTTTACGGACTGAAATCGCCCTTAGTCCAACGTCAAGTGGGCCAGACCAAAAAAATCAGTTTGGATGAATTTCCAAGAAATGCAAAAACAGAAGTATGAAATGTATGACCTCTTCTAAACACATCTGTGTTTTACACATTACCCATGATGTGTACTGCTATAAATGTATTGACTCACTGTCTCCAATTGTGGATGCTAAGCCATACATCTGAAAATAAATACATTGCGATATTAACATGAAGAAGAATCTAATATGGAGTCCTGCATACATGTAGCCTCCAATACAACTGGACCTGTAATCATATTTACAGTAAAAAAAAAATAGTTGGACCAAGGTTCATCCATAATGCACAGAAGTGATTGGACCATAACACAGTAGAAAATGCACTTGCCTAAAATGTGCTGATTTAATACAAGTTTGATGAGCTTCAGGACGTTTGGTTAATTCTGGGTCCACAGGGAACACTATAGCCAATTTGCAGACAAGACAAAGGCTGTCCAAGCACAGAGGAGAAAAGAAAAAGCATCCAGAGAAGCAGAAGACTTGTTTTTAGCATGATAAAAATTCTACTAACACTATATCTATGTAATGTAAATATACATTATTGTAAGGGCTATATAAGGGTTGTATTCTAACCATAAGGGTGTTAAAACGAACAGAACCGATTCAGAGATATGACACGAGTGTGTCTAAGCAGAGAAAATATCCAGGTTAACACAGCGACTAAACTGTTTACTTGCAGGGTTTGTTATGCAGATGGTGATTCACTGACTATGAGAAAAAGGTAGCTGAAGGAGTTTGCCTGATTAGCTTTATGACTTATTGTAATGTTTTACGAAAGAAGGTGTGAACATTCAGAACGCCAACAATCACCATTGCAGTCACAAAAAAATTAAGTATGAGCCAGTTGTTACTCAAGCTAGGGTTCGATCATCTCGAAAAGTAAAGCAGATAGCAAGAGTCGGCACAACACCTACCTCCGTGAAATTGTGAAATTTTTAGCTTGCTCATGAAAAATTACGTGTCATTAGCACGTTTTGCCAGTAGTTGAGCATATGGCCCTGGGTTTATTGCTTTATTTTACCCCCTGTTGGAATAACAGAGACTGGCCAGATTAAAATCTTTATCTTGCCAGTCCTAGGCTGCGGGCCGGATGTTTCCCACCTGAGTTACAGCATTCATGCAGTAATAGCACCTTGTACTTCTTTTTTTTTTTTTTTTTTTTATTTATTTATTTATTTATTTATTTTTATAAAAGACAACACCTGAGAGAAAGTGAGACTGATCTGTTGGGAACAGCAATGTCAAAAACAGAATGCAGAGGAAAAGAGTGCAACACTGTATTTTTACAGCACTACATATTGCTAGTATAAAAAATAAAAAAACATAAAAAATAACTGCTGCAAGTCAAACACAAGAAACTAATCAAACACATTTACTAAATTATTAAAGTAATTATTTCATTTCAGTAGCTTTAAGTAGCTAGCTCACATTGCAAAGTATGGCAGGGGCTAGCTATTCACTAGCTACATTAATGTTGCCTTACTTGTTAGCTGTTGTATTTGATTACGCCTGTAGCATTGCTGTAGTGATTATCTATTTAAACTAGTAGGCTGTTGGTTAACTAACTAGCAGTTCATACTAGTTTGAACACAATACTTTATTGTAGAATGTACAATATTATTTATAATAAAGGTGTAAATTCATCACATTATTCACATAATTTCACTGCTCTGTTGTTGACTGACTGATAGTTGACCGTTTTCCCTTAATCCTTATTTCCCTTCAGTCTCCTGTAGTGGTTTGAGCTCATCAGATCAGAGAATGCTCTTTGAACTCCTGTTCAAAGCTGCGATTAACAAAACCGCATGCTAAATGAATGCTAGTTTAAAAGCAAACGCTCCACCAGGTGCACATGTCCAGGTGTGTGTATATGATAATGGTTGTGGCGATCTGAGAAACGCTTTGCTTCTATTTCTACACCACCGTGCATGAGCAGATGTTACTGATGCAACTGCCTTACCCCCTTCCCGCCTCTGTCTCTTTCTGAATTCTGTTTTTCACATAGCTATTCCCAGGGCTTTCTCAAAGTTATTAATCTTTTTAATACACATTAAAGAGTGAAATCTCTCTTTCTGCCAGGCATTGTCTTTCCTTCTGCCTCCCCTCTTTTCTTCACACATGCTTTATTTCAGTATCCGTCTAACGTTTTCCACTGCCAGGATTTCACACCTCTCTGCTTCTCCTCACCTTTTCATTCTTCTCAGAACTCGTTCTCCTCTCTTCCTTGTCCTCTAAATAGGATGTGCTAGAAATAATGCTCCATTCGACTTACCTCCAAAGTGGGAATTGCATCATTTACGACCTCTGTTTGTTTAAGCTACAAAGTGGGGGTTAAAAACATAGACGCCTCCATGTTCATTTTTTTTTTTTATTAGCAACAAGCTAACTAAAGAACTGTGATGAGCGATGTGTATTTTCCTCCTCAAAGCAGTGAACTGTGTAGTCAGTGTTATAGACAAATTCATTTGTTAAATCTATATGTTGATTGATCTAAAGCAAATACTTGTGTATACAGCATAACTCGTTTATAGGTAAAAAGTGATTCTTTGTTTGTTGTTGATGCTGTGGGCAGCCATGTTGATTTGATTTGACGTCACTTGCTGAACTCCCAAGTTTCTGACCTCCAAATATGAGTTATGACCTTTAGTCGAATGCAGCATAACGTTTACATTTCTTTCCATGTAGCAATAATAATAATGATGATGATGATGATAATAATATAATCAGATCACTTAATTTGTGGCAGCTTCTGTTTTGCTCCCTGACTCTGTGTTGTTGTTTTTTGTCACTTTTACACAATGCTAGGTTCTCTCTCTCTGTTTTGTTTGCTCACTGCAAGTTCATTTCTTGTCCAGTGATCTTCACAAAGACAGGTTCTGCTGTCTTGTCTGCAAATGGCTATAATTCCTGTCAGTGGGGCTGCAATGATTTGTGCAGAATGAACAGAAGTCGTTGGCCAGGTCACAGACATGATCACATATTTGCACGTAGTGTGTTTGAATGTTCTGACTGATATACACATGGTGGGGCTTGTGGCATAAAAACTAAAAGCAGGCTATCTGAAACTAAGTTTTAAGTAGATCAGACATTTTGTTAAAGGTTCTGAAAAGTTCTGTGGTGTTGGTTAATGATGCCATTTCATCCAATAAATTGCTGTTTGTTAAATATTAATGTCTATGTTTGTTTAGTAAAATTACTATATATGAACATACTGTGTGTCTGTATGGTTTAATATGCACAAACACTGAAATCCTTTTTGATGGATAGATGGATAGATGGATGGATGGATGGATAGATGGATGGATGGATGGATGGATGGAGGGATAGATGGATAGCCTGTGTTGCCATCTGCATACATCGCCATAATCATGTCAGTACTTTCAGGACTAGTACATCTTGCTTAGAATAAAAAGCACAGGTTGTATTCTTGAGAAGGCCAGTGCAATGACCGGGCTGCAGAAAGAGTGTGGATGAGTGGCTAGAAAGTGCAAGAAGAACATAATGATTATGAACAAAGACGAGAAGGGCAGAGCAAAACCACAGTACACCCGGATAGCTAATGCACTTCTCTCAACCGTTTCGCTTTCACCCACCGAGTCTCGCTTTATACCAGTGAGACCTCTCAGTAAATGCTGTAACAGTACAGTCCCTGTCAGTCTGCCTCCTTAGCATCCCTGTAGGCCTAATGTTATGACAAGAGTACAGGGGTTACAAAGGTAGACTTCAGGTATATAGATAGTCTACAACACATTCAAACACTGATTCTTTCAGCCAGCCACTGAAAAATAGAGTTTCCAATCTACTTGTGCTAACCCCATATAATTGCTCCTGATAAATGCGGTCGTTGTGCATTGCAGCGCTCACATGTGAGCTGCACCAAGTGTGTATTTGCGTCAGGAGAGTGTCGTGGTGCTCCATCACTCTGGAGAACAGGGCCATTATTGTGGGGCTCGGGGTGTGGTAGACTGGGCTGTGTGCGCGCACACACACACACACACACACACACACACATACACACACATCTCTCCCTGAGGACACTGACTTGCGGTGTGAGAGAGAGAACTGTTTGAGAGAGTCAGCTGCTCTGAGATATGTGGTTTGGAGGAATCGTGTTTAGTACAAAGGGGGAAGGGTTTAACAGAGGGACAAGAGCTACTGTCTGTTTTTACTTATTGGGCGACTTTGTTCCCCTTTAAAAAAATATATATAAAAAAGGTCAGTGTAAAACTAACCTGCCTCCAATTTCTAACTTCTTAACCAACTACATGCTTAGAGTTAGAACACTTTTTCAATCACACTTTCTCATAATCAGTGTTTGAGTATCTCTTGAGTATCTTATTGAATGTCTCCAAAACACTGGCTTTAGATCAACGGTCCCCGCTATGGGGCCGAGCGGTGCAACAGAAAAGCGGTCGCTTATGTATACAGGACAATTGGTGGTCCTCTCCAGCTGTCCTGTGATATTACATAAACAGCAGCGTCAGAGCTCCGTGTGTCTCAGAGGAAGCATGTGTTAGCCCTCACTCTCTAAGGCTGGTAGCTCTTGGGTGACTCGGAGAACTAGCTACCGGGTGGGAATACGGTATATTAAATTATTTTTGGGTATACAGCACAACCTGTCAAGTTTCTAATTCATGTATTTGCATAGCTTGGTTCACTGATTGCATTCATATAATGCAATGAAATGAATCGGTGAACTGAGTCAAATCTAACTCAGTTCAAATCCAAAATTTGAGATTAAAACCTTCCAGCTGCATTTTTGCCATTTCACTGCATAAAAAGACCAATAGTACATAAATATGTTGAAAGATGTACTAGAGTGATGAAAGATTAAAAACTTTTTCCTAGTCTAAGCCACTGGCCATGAAAATGTGAACAGGCCCATGTGTGTTTGTGTCACCATGGATTAAGATAAGAGTAACGTATACGTTACATTTTCACATTGGTGTCCTCATGGTGAGTAGAAACCTTCATGTTGTGACTCCTTTCTCTGGCTGGGAGTGTGTGTGTGTGTGTGTGTGTGTGTGTGTGTGTGTGTGTGTGTGTGTGTGAGTGATTAGGATTGCTATGAGAGTGGCATGCTTCTCTATCAGTGCCCTAATAACGTTAACATGGAGTCACTGGCTTTTCTCACAATTGTCACAGGAGAGGGAGGGACAGAGACTAAGGGGAAGAGCAAGGAAATGGGTTACTGTAGAAGACTTGACGTGGTAAATAGAGGAGGGCAAAAGCGAGAAACAGAGATTTCATAAGGAGAGCAAGTGTGTACTAGTTTTAACCCTGGGTAGCTGCTATGAATATCTTGGCAAACACTGGATCTAAATGATCTTGGACATTATGGAGAGTAGAGTGATGGAACTGAAATTCTGCTCAAGCTTAAAGCAAAGTACACCAGTCAGTATTTCACCCTCCACTTTGGGAGTAATGTCAGGTTGGTGGACTAGGATGTAAAAAGCTGTAGTCATGCAAACTAAAGCAAGCTTTAGAGAGAATGAATTGGGACAAGACAGTAGCTAATAGTAAGGCACATTAATGCTGCATTGGACTTACCTAGGAAGTGGGAAGTTGGAGCTCTGAATTACGTTATTCGTGCATTCGAGCTGCAAATTGGTGGGAAAAAACATGGAGGCCTCCATGTTCGTCTTTTCTTAGCGACATGCTAACCAGCTGACTGTGAAGAGTGATGTATATTTTCCTCCTCAAAACAATGATCCTATATAGTCAGTGTTTTAGATTTAACAAGCGAACATGTGTATTTTGATTGATCTAAAGCAAACGCTTGTATATACAGCATACAACTCATTTGAAGGTAGGAAGTGCTAATTTGTGTACTGCTGTGTGTAGCCATGTTGTTTTGATGAGTGGTCTGAGGAGACCATTGCTAAAGAGCTTAGATGCATATCGCAGGCTTCTGCGACCTCAGTAGTGACCGGTGTATTGTGCCGCCTTAGTAGCTAATATAGGCCATGAAGTTTCCAAATCCCAAAAATGTAGTCATTAAGTTTAAGTAATGATTCAGCTGGTAAGGACAATGTCATATGAAATTTGTATGCTACTGGTTTTGTACTGTTATTTCCATACATTTAATTGGATTGTTTACATATTGTCTAAATTCCAAGGCAGCAGTGATGGGAGTGAAAAGGGAACTTCATAACTGCTATAATTTTTGCCCCTCTTGCAGTACAACAAAGGAGCAAAGGTATTGTCTCGTATATGTCCAAGTGAGTCATAATTGCCCCTGGGGTTTTAATCAGTTACAGACCCCATTTGCTCATTCCTTATTCATAATGGCCAGATAGGACTCATTTCCAATCAGAAAATCCAGATTGTTCTGAATAATATATATTACAGAGGAAAATTTTAATGGCAGCTTTTCCAGTTTTGTGTTTCTCATTCTCCAGTTTTCTTCTTGTCTGACTCTCTCTTTAACACATGTGCATTAAAATAGATTCATCACTCTCTCCCTCTGGATCATCTCTCTGCCACCCATAAACACATGATTAGCCCATTATGCTTGTTCATGAGTTGCTTCCAGGAAGTCATCAGGAAGCCATTCTCCTGCACATGCAAGTCATCGGTTCCCATAACGCCGTTATGTTGTTATAGATTTCTGAATGCGGCCACGATGTGATTGACATCTGACTGCAAGATAATGTTATTTAACCTCTAACCTTGGACTTATGTGCGTGTGTCCCCAGGTGAAGATGATTCCAACTCATCCACACGTCTTCAAACCTTCACCATGCCATCCACCTCCTTGCCTCCCCAGAGGTCCTCCACTGCAACGCCAGAATCCCTTTCAAGACCTACACTTCTGACAGCTTCCTCTGAGGCGGATAGCAGAGCTGCAGCAGATCTCTCTGCTAACGACACCCTCAGCCAGAGCTATAATGACACAACAAACAGCACAGTTGCTCCAGGTGAAGCTTTCTAGGGTTCTTCATCTGTATCTGGTCAAACCTTGACAGTGCAAATATATTACTCTCATTAATGCCATGTGTGTAGACATGTACGAGTAAGAAAAATCAAACTCTTGCACCTGTGTGAATAGCAATTTCATGTTATGACAGCTTAATTATTTTTACCTTTACCAGTCCTTTACACTGCTCTAGACCATTCATATTTATATGGGCTACTGCAACACAAAACACTGCAACACAAAATCACAAAGACACAAATCCATGCACGGATTAGCATTAGCGCAATAAAGAAATAGCAAGTTGACGTATTTTATTAGGGAAGGGGGAAAATGAGCTATAACAAAAATATATGTGGAATAAATGTAAAAAGAAAGGAGTGAACAAAACTACTGTAGCGAGGAATGTGATTTCAACACAGAGTGGCTAAAAATCTTCCTATAGCTGGAATTTAGCAAAGAATTAATGTAGTGCAAATTCTGCAAGGCCTGCAGATGTGGCAGGCAGTTCTTTTAAACTGGACACAATATATGAACATCCTCATTGCGTATATTTCCCTCCTTGGCACTCTTATAAATGTCGAGCATGGAGTTAAGGGTCTTTCGACACTTTTTTAAAAAAAAATATCTTTTATACCTCCTATGAAAAAAATGTTATCCTATGAAAAAAATCCTTGCTGATTATTGAAAATAGGCCCTGGAAATGCTGATTTGCCTCTGTCGAAGGATGGTGTGAAAAACTTATTTTTGCATTAGACTTCGTGTATGCTCTCAAGTCAGTGTATATATGCAATAAATTGTGCAATAAAGGCCACATGTTTTTTGTTTTTTTTTTTTCTTCCCGGACTCAATTTTGAGAAATCAGAGCAGTTTGACAAACATCTTTATAGTAGGCTGATAGGCAAATGTTTTTATTTTAACTGCCAGCTCGTATGGTCTCAGATGCGCACTAGTGAACTGGCACAGGGGGTGTCAAGGAGGATGGAGACAAGAAAACACCTGAAATGAAGAATAGAGACTGGGCAGTATCATAGAGGACCATAGCAATGTGTGAAGCAGGAAAAGCAATTCTTCAGTCGCATAGAGCACTGATGTAATTTGTCAGACAATGAGTCTCAGTTTTCAGATGTTGTAGATACCATAGTATCTACAATGACATTGGCCCTTATTCATTATGGTCAAACGTGATCATAAAATGAGCTCCACCAGCCAATCTTCTTATACGTCAATTTCATCTTTATATAGTCATGTAGCTTAATGTCAGCATGTAATTTGTAAATGTGAATCAGAATGCTCAGACACGGAGCCTTATCAGCTCGTTAGTCCTTCGGTAGAGTAACAGGCACATTTACCTACAAGAGGTACCATGAAGCCTTGACCAGGATGGCAAGTTTGGGGCTATTCCAATGGGTCATTATATAATTTGTTATCAACAAGCACCAAAGGTGCTGGAACCCTATTGTTTTTGTTGGATTCTCTGCCAAAACGAACAGTGCAGACCAAACTCTAAGTTGTACAGACTTGAAAGTTGGTCAGCAGGTAGTACTCCATTCCCCTTGACCAGGGATGCAAGATGGGTGCAATGGCGTAATTGTAGCACCGTAATGCAAACATTTTTACCTATATCTCAAGAACTGCAAGTCCGACGCTCAAAAGTCTTTTATCACGTTATTCCTTGGTTTAAGCTGAATTGTTCGAGACCCCGACCACTAATTTCTGACTTTTTTTGCTAATTTGCATAATATGCAAAACCTACTTTTATGAATTAATCTTAGGATTTTTTTGATCCTAACAAATTTCTCACAAATATTTCATGCTTTTAACCTTATTTGAAATTGTTAGAATTTTGCTTGATTATGAGTCCAAGCACTGAAGGTGTTTGATGAATTTCTTCTATTGCTTGGTTTATATGAAATAAGGTTTGTTTATTTACTCAGGATGAAATTTTGCCTCACCTATATATTTATGAATAAGACTTTAATTAAATATGAGTTAAATCTGAGCCAAGATAGAAATAGAGTTCACATAACTAACTGCTTGTGAGACTTGAAGTGGCTCAATGTTGTTCCAGATTATGGCCTTAAATTTTTTTTTTTTTTTTTTTTTTTTTTTAAAGCGAACTTTCTTATTATTTGCAGTAATCTCAGACAACAGCACCTCTAACTCAGCTTCACTGAATTATTTTTTTCTCCCTCTCTATGTTTACTTCCTTTCTCAGATCTTAGACAGCTCTTTCTTCCCTCTGATCTTGCTTGGATCTTGAGTAGCCTGCTGAACGCTTTCCTTTCATTGTCTTACTTGCACAACAATTGCATAAATGATGGGGTGTTTTATATAAATGAGATATAGATGAGGGTAAAATGGGGTGGTGTGTTCTACACATAGGACTAGTAGCTGCAAGCTTGTTTCCACACAGCTGAAGCTGATTCATCAGCTGTGCTCAAATCACTGCACGTTTTGATGTCCTACAACAATTTGATGAATTATATGCAGCTTTCGTTCTCACGACATTATTATGTGCTAAAATCTGTGCTAGTTTGTAAACATCTCTGATGAATAAGGGCCATTGTTCTCTTAAAGTTAAGAGCATAAAATACAAAATACATTGTTTCATTATTGCATTATTGCAGTAGTATCAATTTTCAAGTTTTATAAAGAACACATACAGTATGCCTATAAACATTTTTACATAATAATTTACCCAATTCTGTTTATCATCTTTGGGTTTGTGTGTATATCGATGTGTCTCCAAGACCTGAGACGAAGAGCAGAGGCACCCTGGACTGAGCCTCTGTAGCTCAATAAACAGAAAGACCATGGTTTCTTACACTGATAATACATACTGTATGCACAAAGCATTCATATAACTTCAATGTAACATTGATATAACACAAAGACTATGGCTCATCACGGATCATGCAAATCGTTTGTTTACCAGCTGTGTGAAGCTGGTAAAGATTGTTGGACTTGTCCATTTGTGCTACCTAATAGAATTGTGTGTGTGTGTGTGAGTGTGTTTTGCAAGGCTGACCTAAATTTAAGGAATGTGTTAGTAACTGTAAATGTGTTCTGCAGACTCTAATTTGTTAATCCGATGCATTGCCAATTTTAGGGAGCATAAACCAAGCAGTACATTTGTGAAACAATAGGATCAAAGAAACCTGGGCACACAGAATTACAATAGAGGCACAGTAAATCTAAGCTAGGAGGTGGAGGGAGTGGAGGCAGGAGGCAGGGTGACAAAAGGCAGTGTGAGATTTGACAGGAGGGTGAGAAAGTTTGAAGGCTGATGACGTTTCTGGTGCTTCGGTTCATTTGCAAGTGCAGAAAAGCACCTCGTCAGCACCACAACATCTGCTGTCAGACACACACACACACACACACACACACACCGTATGTGTATGTGCTACCACACGGCATGAAAATGAGAAATTTCAATCTCAAACATCTCTCCCTAACACTCAGTCTCACACACAGACTTACATGAACAACACAGATGTACTCATTTTCTCTGTGTTCCTAAACCTCCACATTTCACATTCCATTCTCGGCTTTTCTCTCTCGAGTCAGCTCACAGTCACACAGTAACATACTGTCCTTGTCATACCACCTGCCTATCCCTTCTCCCCAGGGTTATAGTTAACAAAAAAACTAAAACTATAAAATTGAATAGACTAAAATAAATTAACATAAAATTACAAGGGAAAAATACAACTCTGAAAGTACCTGAAATAAGGATTTCTTTAAATTATTAATTTCACATTCAGTCAGATAAAGTAATTACTTCCTTGCTTGTGGACCATTAAATGATACTTCAAACGTGTTTTTCCTAATAGTGTATTCATGCATTGCTTTGTAAAATTCAGACACAAAACTAGCTCTACAACTAAGAAAACCCTTAAACTTACTGCAACTAAGACTGAAATTAGAAATAGAAAGATAGTTAGATAGATAGATAAAGTGTTTCTATACATTGAGAAAATGGAATATGTGGTCAGTCAGATTTAAGAGAACATATTATTTATAGTTTACATACAAATATTAAGTTTCTCATCAAAATGTGATTTCGGGGTGACAGCATCCAAACATCCCAGTTCACTACAACACTCTATGACTGTGAACCCTCTAGGTCTGCCCCTTTACCTAACACTAATTGGAAGGCTCTTCCTGAATTGTGGGGCTTTGTAAGAGAGAGCTCTGCCCCCTGCTGTAGCTTTCACTATTTGAGGTACCAACAAATAGCCTGCACCTTCTGACAGAAGTTGGCGTGACGGATCATAAAATATCAAAAGTTCGGTACCAAAAAGACTCAGGTACTGTGGCACGTACTGTTCAGTTCTTTATAGGTCAGTAGTAGTATTTTATAATCAGTGCGAAATTTGATTGCATTTGGATGAATTCGATGCAGTGTGGCTAAGATAGGGGTGATGTGGTCATATCTTCTGGTTCTAGTAAGAACTGTCACTGCTGCATTCTGGACTAACTGGAGCTTGTTTATGTAACTACTGGAACATCCAGACAGTAAGGCATTACAATAATCCAACCTAGAGGTAATAAAAGCATGAACTATTTTTTCTGCATTGTGTAGCGACATTATATTTCTTATCTTAGCAATATTTCTGAGATGAAAGAAGGCTGTCCTAGTGCTTCAAATGAGCTTCAAATGAAAGATTGGAGTCAATAATCATACCAAGGTCCTTTACTGCTCCGCATGATGTTACTGAAAAGCCATCCAGAGTTACTATGTAATCAAAAAGCTTACATCTAGCTGCATGTGGTTCTTGTACAAGTACTTCTTCTTGTCAGAATTAAGGAAAAGGACGTTAATAAGCATCCAGTTTCTAATGTCCTTTACACATTCCTCAACTTTATTAAGCTGGTGTCTCTCATCTTGCTTTGCTAAAATATACAGCTGTGTGTCATCAGCATAACAGTGGAAGCTAATACCATGTTTACGAATAATTTTACCCAGAGGTAGGTACATTACAGCGGTAATTATATTATGAAATCTTTGAGAATGTTGCCACTGACAGGAACTATAACCGTAGTATTAAATAATGTGATTAAAACGTGCGTTAGAATACGCATTTGAATTAAGTAAATTCAGTGAGCTATTTTTTTCAGTGTAGAAAGACGAGCTGCAAGCAGCAGCTACTGAGGGGCCAAGCACTACATCCTATGGTAAAATGACACCAGTGTTTTGTCAACCCTCAGGACATGGCTGTAAACATAGGTTTCAAGTTTTGTGTCTATACAATGAAGCACTGCAGATATTACCATATTATATAGCTGAATTCAAGAGCAATACAAGACTTCGAATCGGAAGTCTCCAAGGAATCACATGACAAAGGAATTATGATTTTTAGGTCAAGCAGTTGAAGAGTTATGAGCACTTTTAAACTTTTATATATTACACTAATATTATAGCGCCAACTAGTGGTACAGTGTTACAGCTTTTGTTGGGCTGCCTCAAGACATGGTGCTTAACTAAATTTTTAAGTTTTGTGTTGGAACACTAAACTGTTGCAGAGACATGGCCCAACATACTGACTGGTGTCTTCTCTATCAAGTTTAAGTACATTAGGGGTACATAAGGGTTTGTTTTATCATAATTCATTATGGAGTTTTTTTTTTTTTTTTTTGTCAGGATGGTTTGTAGATGCTATTTGTCAAATGTTGTTGTAATTGGATGAACGACCTAGGAGGACATCAAAAAAGTATGTTTTTCAGAGAATTCAAAATAGCGGAAGTAATACAGCACGGTGGAAAATGACATAATTGGGTGCAGAATTTACGAGCATAAATGTGCCTTGAGCTTGGTACCAAAGTGGCACTAGAGATATTAAGGGGCAGAGCCCAAAGTCTGGCAGAATGACGGTTGGCACTATGCCCAGTCAGCATGCCAAATTTCACAACTTTTTACCATTCAGTTCTAGGGGCTGCCATAGAATAATAATAAGAACATTAGCAAACACGCACCTCTGGTGCTTGGCCCATAATGACTCCTCACAGTGGATTTATTGTGAGTATAATCTGTTTGTGTCTAATCATGTGAGAGCTGTGCCAGTTGTAGATGTCAGATGTGGAGACCGCAGACAAAAGCAGCATTTTCTACTGATGATTGTTTGTTCAGTACTTAAACTGTTTAAATGTTTTTCATAACTAATTAGGGGCTCTTGTGGCACTCCTATAGCACAATTGAATATGAGTGACTTTTAAAAGCCATTTTATAATCATATCCAACACGTACACGAAAGTGAATGTTTTCATTTCCTCTTTCTTGTATGTTTAGCTCATTTAGCTAATTATTTCACTACTTAAATATCTAATCTGATGCATTTGTTCATTCATAATGTAAACTAATGCTATCTTTTCCTCTGTCATACATTTCATTCATTGCAGTAATCAAAAACTAATCGCTTTACTGATTGAGTTCATATCTAAGCTAATATGAGTCATTGTGATTTTTACCATAAAGGTTTTCCTGCAGGAGCTTCTGGACCTACAGTGAATACTCTTGCACCCATAAACAGTACAAGTGTTCCAGGAAATGTAACAGACAGCCAAGATGGGTCTAATCTTTCAGCTGGAGATAACCAGACCTCAACAACATCCAATACAACACTATTCACCACCGCCACCACACCTCTGCCCAAAGGCAAGCCTAAAACAAGCACATCGGCTCCCTCTACACGCTCCCAGACTCTTTCTGCCTCCGCTAGACCTCAGATTACCACCAGCCCATTGGCAACAACCACTCAAAGCAGGGGCAAATTCTCAACTGTTACCACCAATGGCACATCTGCTCCAACCACTACCACTACTACAACCACTACAACCACCACAACCACCATCACAACTACCAAGACCACAGAGTTTAGCAGCACTCCTGTCCTGGCTAAAGCTCGTGTAGACTCCCCTTCTGAGCTGAACGTTGGAGACGACACTGAATGTGAGTCCTTTTTTTTTTTTTTTTTTTAAATATTCAGTTCCACCGGCACAATCTGAGAAATGTAGTCTGTGTGTTTGGACACAGCTGTTGATAATACAGTGTGGGCTTATTCGCTTATCGCTGTTTTGATTTGTTTGGGCTTCTTCTGTTGCAGCATGGATTCTCTCTTTGTACTCGAGTGTGCCAGTGTGTGCTTGACTATTTGTTCTAACATGATGAATGAAGTAGCCTCCTATTCAACACCCTGTTATCACAGTGGAGCCACACACACAAAGGCACACACAAACACAGAGACACACACACGCACCTCTTTTTGTAACTGAGAACTCTCCAAAAAACCTATAGTGAGCACTTAGGAAAAACTGATTGTGTGTGGAGAACAAGAGTGTGATTAGTTGGAGGCTTTGAGGCTGGCCTGGGTCAGGGACGTCTTTACGCTGACAAAACAAGTGAACAGACTGAGCTTTGTTCCCTTGCCAACTTGTATCAATATAGCAAACGCAAACACTTATACTGATATATAAACACTCAACTGTACATGCCATTGTACAGTATGTGGGTAAAGAATACCTGATTGCTCAGTTATGCAGTGCATCTGTGGAGAAATTGTGCCTCATGCATACACAGGCTGAACAGGGCAGGATTAATAAAGTCGGCCACATTTCCACTGTAGGGCCTATGATTACCAGGACCACCCTGTCTTATTCCAGACCGGAAAAATGATGAAATCTGTGTGGCAGTCTGGGAATACTCATTGCATGTCACTTCAGCCAAATTCTGGAAAACAGCCAAAAATGATGAAAAATCAAAACTTGATCTTTTATGCCAATAATATACTTTGTCATCGCTACTTTTAGAAAACATAAATATATTTGACTAAAAACGATATGGAAATATTTTTATTTAGATTAGTTTGTAACCTTGCCTTGGCTTTCTGCCTAGAAAAGGTTTTGGTAAGGAGCCAGTTTAACAAACGTGGTGGAAAATGCATTCAGTCTGATGATTAAAACCTTGCTGTTTAATTGTGGCTTTTTCACACAGTTAATGACACGCTTTGGGTACGTTTTTGGAAAGATGCATGCCATAGTTAAATGGACTTAAGCCTAAGCAAATCGGTTTGCAGTCAGATACTACAGTAGACACATCGTCATCAAAACGGAGAAAAGCTATTTAATCAAACACTATACAGATGAAAAAGTTTTAACACACAGATCTATACAGGTGAAAGTTTTAAAATGTTTAAATGTTCTTCAGTTATTCAGCGATTATTTCCCTAATGATTGACTGAGATCTGTCGAGTGAAGACACTTTACCTTAATAATCAAAGTGAGAACTCATTTCCCATTGTATACTAATAATTCTTTCAAATTTGGAAGTAATGTTGTTTTTCCATAAGTAAATTAGGTTATAAATGTTGAGGTAGGCAGGGATGTGAAATACATTTTTCAGTCAAAAGACTGAACACTGCCAAGATATGGCCTCACTTCTAGTTTCCATTTCCACCTTTCTGTATTTTCAGAAGCATGATTCTGAATTCTTCAAAGTGAAAAGTCTTCATTACCAGTATCAGTTTTGCTGCCTCACATTAGTCCCACCACTGTCCTCATATTCATGTGATTTTAAAAAAAGTTCTTGGAGCTTTCATCACCTGAAAATCACTTGCCGCTTCTGAGGATGGCCCCGCATGGACAGCCTAAAGATCACCATGAGAATACTGTGGGTGGTACCACGTAGAAACCATGAAGACGGCTTTGGATAGGGGGACTGCAAGAACAGTTTTGCACTCAAGTCTACATCATTGAACAGTTAATAACTTCAGTTCGATACAATAGATTTTATGTTAAAACTATAATGAATGCAGAGATGACTCTGATGCTCATGCTCATAAGTTGCTCAAGCTCATAACTTCCTATTTACACAATTAGCACTTTTTGACTATATAGTGTACAGTTATACGGTAGAAGAGTAATGATTTATAACCGCACTATCCGGTGTCACCCAGATGAGGATGGGTTCCCTTTTAAGTCTGGTTCCTCTCAAGGTTTCTTCCTCATGTTGTCTCAGGGAGTTGTTCCTTGCCACTGTCACCTCTGGCTCGCTCATTCGGGATGAATGTATGAATTTAAAATTCATATCCGGAATTTATATATTTCTGTAAAGCTGTTTTGTGACAATATAAATTGTTCAGGCGCTATACAAATTGAATTGAATTAAAATAGAGCCTGGAATTGTTTTACAGAGAATAGAGTTTTTGTTAAAGCATCTATTTTATCTTTTTACTGTTATGCCATAATGTAAAGAGTTCAGTACAATGCAGATTTGTGCAGAATTAACTTATTTTTTCCCCTTCCTCTCTTTCCTTTTTTCTGGCTTTTGTGTGCTGTTGTGATCTCCAGACTCGAGTACTTCAATGGATCCTCTCTTGGCCGGCCTGGTGTCCGTGTTTGTCGTGACCGCTGCCATTGTCGCTCTTCTAATTTTCCTGAAATTCAGACACAGGAACGAGCGTCCGGAATTCCGCCGACTCCAGGATCTCCCCATGGTGGGTCTCAATTCTATAAGTCATGCTCTCTGGCTCCGTATTTGAATCACAATTCAAGTCTCTACCCTTGATTCCAAAAAGTAAAGAAAAAGTACAGTTGTTTTTACATATAACATTATATGATTATGCATTTATTTTTGTGTTCTAGGATGATATGATGGAAGACACTCCTCTCTCCATGTACAGCTACTGAGTGGCCATGAAAAACCCTTAAAAAGCCTTGATTGATGCCCAGGCCTCCTCTGAGCTCTGTCATCATGAACACCTATCAATTCAAATTTTTAATTATTTGTCCAGTTCCTAAACTGAAACGTGAGCTTAATTATCCAGTCATGAGTTTGCAGTTGGAACTGAACAAGGCCCGGATTGAGCAGCTCTGATTTAGAGGGCTATTAAACTGTCACTTTTTTATTTGGAGGCAGAATGTCACAGTCCTGTGCTACAAAGGAGCAAGTCTTCTGTGTCTTAAAACATGCAAACAAGGTCAGAGGCTTTAGGGCCACTGACCCTATTGAGGGCCTAATTCCATTTTAAATAGGCAGAGGGACTAATATTTGATATTTCTTTTAAACAGGAAACTAAGGCTTGTTGACTAAATGGGAGGCTTAGCTTTGTCTGGATCATTTTAAATCCCTCACAGTGAGGGTGCATGATGATATTTAAATACACCCCACCCCAAATCCATCTCCATGCAAAACCCATTAAATAAAATTACACAAATTCTCAGATCAAATCCTAGACCTTGCTTATTTAGTCAAATGTATTAGGGATAACCAAAAATGAAGACCAAAGTAGTAATGTGCCTTTAATGCAAAATTTTAAAGCTCCTGGTCAGCTATAGTGGTGTGCGCACATGCGCATGTGTGTGCATGTGTATGACTGGTGTCTTGTGTTTTATTGCAGTTTAATCACTTTTAATGCCACAGACCAAACTAAACGATACAGAATAGCAATCGTGGAATTTATTAACTGCTTGCTCTGAGATCCTAATGGGACTCTAAATGAGTGCTTTATTAAAGGCAAGGTCACTTGGAGGGTAATATTTTTTAAGCCTATAAATAAAAGACTCATAGACAGTGCTAACTGTAAAACATAAATATCTGCTGTGCTACAAGTGCCTAATTTAGAATTTTAATAATTTGGGCTTTTTCCAAGCTAATCTAAAGTCGTTTCTCAGTAAACATTTAATAATAAACATTTCCCCATGCCTATTCACTGATTAGTTTCTCAGATTTTAAAATATTTAGATGTAAATGATAGCAAAACTGCTTAAATATAGGGTTTTCGAAAACCTATGACTAGTAGTGTGTGTGTGTGTGTGTGTGTGTGTGTGTGTGTGTGTGTGTGTTATGGTTGTTGCTGATGTGGCTCTATACATGACTAATCTATTAGGAGACATTGCAGCCTTTGGCCTGCTCTCAAGAAATTAAGTACAAGTACATGCTGTGATTTTTATAACAACAAACTGACCCTGATACTTTGTTTGTTGTGCTGCCATTTAGGGCTTAATGTTTAATTGAACTTCAGACCTATTCATTACAGCTCCTCTATAAACAATGCATTTAAAAACCCACAATGAGCCTAAAATGTAGCTCAGAGCTCCAAAAGGCATCACAGTGCAATTGCGTACATTCTCATGAGGTTGCTATAAGATCACAGTATGACATTTTAATTGGGATGTTGGTTTCAAGCCACAGGAGGAGAGGAGCTTTGATGCAAGGATGATCACTGTGCTCCCTGGCTAACAGTGTAGTCATTTGCTCTTTAGTCTGTCATCAGCGTTGGCAGAGACTGATTCAAACAAGACCACAAATACTGATGTCTGTTATTTAGTTATCTGTTTAAAAAAAAAAAAAAAGTTGTATCTCTACCCGTGCTGGTCACAACCCTTTCTGCACATTTTAGCAACTGTGTGTGTGGAAGCCGAGTGTGTGCATGGTGACAGTAAATGTGTCATTGTTGATAGTTTGATCAGTGAGCAAGACTATTACTGTATCCCATACATTTTTCCTTTTTTCCCATTCATGCAAAAATCAGTGAATCATCCCGCTTTCCCATCATGGCCGAACAACTGAGTGTTCAACAACTGATGTAACACGTGTGGAGTTGTTATCAGCTATGCATGTAGTTACAGCAGATGCATACTGTACCTGATGTATACATTATTAACATAACTGGGTTTTTAATTTTGCAGGAAATCTTGCTCATGCGATTTAACTATTGTGTGGTCATCCTTTGGCATACTAGGACATAAAAAAAAAACATCTATTGTTGGACAAATCGCTTGTATTAACTAAATACGCCAACACGCTTGTGTGTGAATATGATTATGAATGTGCTCACAACTCAACTTTGTAAATTTAGTGTTGATTTCCACTTTCTCACACAGTATGAAACGGGCTTTTTGTGTCTTGCTGTTTAGTAGGTTGTTTGTTTGCACTTTATTGTGGGAGGGGTAGGAGGGGGGGAGTGGTGTGTTATTCTGTGAAGGTTTTAGAGTTGTCAGAATAATGTGTGCAGCTTTTTTTATTTTGTGAAAGTGAACCTGGTTGCTCTTTGTCATGCTTGTAATATCATACTTGTATTAGATTGGTGTTCTGTAAACATGCACTCTTGGAAGGTGCTCATTACGTGGCTCGCTTAAAGAGTTTCCTACGTCAAGCTTGGATCAGGCATGTGCCTCCTGCACTACAAGCCATAATTAAAAGTGTCCATCATTTCATATTCAGTTATGATTCATCACAGTGTGCAAAATGTGTTCACATGTTTGAGCAGCTGTCTCTGGGATGAGTCTGTGCTTGTCTGAGAGCGGTAACTAACTTAGACTGCTCCTGTCAGTCAAGAGCAGAGGAGGAGCTGCATTGACAAGGCAGTGAACCTTTACATGCTGCACCGAACCCTTCCAAGGTTACATGACTCTTCATGCCTTTCTCTCTCTCCCATTATCGTTCTCTTCATCGACTCACTTGTGGTTGCTGTACAGTTGAAAGAGGCTGAAATGGAAACTGTAACACATCATCAGGCAGTGCTTGCTCAGGCATTTGGAATTTTTTTAACGTGTAATTTAGTGACCCACAGACAATGACTGACAGGTTTAAAAAAAAAAAAAGAAGCCATATACTGTATTTCAATTCACAGTATGTTTTTTTCCCCTCTGATCCAGAAACAAATGGCTTATGCAGTTGTTTTTCCATCATATATTTACTTTTAAATCCTACTCTCTGGCCGGATTTATATTCAGCATTTATTAATGAACATGCATATTGAACATTTAACAGATTTTGCAGATATGGCTCGTTTTAAGTTCAAGCTGTACATCTTTATAACTGAAAGTAAGATCCACATTAGCAAAGCTAAGACACAGACTCAACAACAGACCTTTTTGTTAAATTATTAGAAACATACATCATGTCTCGTGTGGTTTTCTGCTTCATGTGCCAGAAGTGCTGTTTTGTATTAAAAAAAAAATCCTGTTTTCGTGTTTGATGTTCCAAATGTTTTTTTTATTACTATTAAATTTCTTTACAACATATTAAATGCTTTATTGTCATCAGTTTTACCTGTGTAATTTTGACAGACGTGTTTGGTGACAGTTGCATGGGTGATGAATTTATTTGACCTATAATATTGTCAAACAAACAAAAAGACCAAATTACTACAAGGTGAAAACACCTTCTCTCTTTCCTCTAGAACATTTAACACGGTTCATATTAAAAATAATTTACTTAATAAGCATGTGTCTATTAAGGTTTTAAAAAAATCCCTGTGTCTCTCTGCTATAGTTCAGTGGCTGAAAGAGGAACATAAAAGGACAGATAACGGAAAGAGGAAAATGACTGAAATAAATGTGTGCTTCTCAGGCGGAGGTTGGCCCATCTTGAAAGGTTTCCGCTAGGAGGGTGAGATAAAGAAGACTTCTGGCTAGGCTCATCAACTTCTAGCCACACATAAATAAATATCTCAGTCTGAGAAACAGTTTAAAATAGATCCATGGCTCAATTCACATAAACAAAGCTGATGAAATAGCACTTGAAATGCCAAAGAATCTATTATTGAAGCAAAGCTGACATGTAAGTCGCTTTAACTTCAGTATGATTAACACTGAAAATGAAACTTAACTTTCAATATGAATGGAGAAGAACTACCAGTATGTTCTGTCATAAAGACCGAGTATTACAGTGTGCAGTCGGCTACAAAATACTAGTTCTCAGATTATTTTCTCCTGTTGAGCTCTGTAAAACAACATTAATAAAAAAAGAATGTACTGAATGAACACTGTAGCTGGAGTAACATATACCTCTGTTGTCTAGTAGTGGTGAGTCAAGGCAAAGTGATGTTTCACCACTCATACCACTCTCGTAACACATCCAGTGGATTTTAATGTTTGCAGTAGGCAAAATACATAATCTAGAAGCTAGAAACCCTTCACAGCTATATCTAAACGAGACCTCAGGAAATGGTGCCTTTTCCACTTATACAATCCACAAAAAGTATAAGACATTCCATTAATCACAAAATATTGTTGGCTTTCATCACATAGATACACACTCGTATACAATATTCAGTTGTGAATCTGTGCATTTCTTAAGAACAAGGTATTTTAGTCAATTAGGTCATGTCAATTTCCCGTGGTTAGTTTTATTCCACATGTCAAATGCTTCCCCGGACCACATGGTTGGTCATACTGGCACCAGCAATCGCTGTTTACTTCCTGTTTCTAGTGTCAAAGGTCACAGAGACTGAGCTCTGGAGAACCATCTGAGGCTCCTCCCACTTTTCCATCTATGTCTCCATGGTTGCTCCCAAGTCCACTCGCAGTGTCGCTGAGATCACTTCCTGACAGGCTCAAGCGTGCACCCCGTCCTTGACTTCTTACTGTTGGGGCTAAATGCAGATTGAAACAACCAAGTGATTAAACGCTGATTAAAGTGATCATAGAAGGCCATCACTGCCGCATATAATAAGTGAGGAAAAAAACACGATAAAGCATGCTGGCACAGGAAAATAATCACCAACAGGGTGGTGTGATGTGAAAGCTGAATATTTTCCTATTCTTTTTCTATAAAAGCACATCCCACAGTGTTTTATCCCTCTTATACCGCAGCAGGTTTCTAAAGCTAAGCATTTTTATTTACTAAAAAATATCATACTTTTTAATCCATTCAGTTACATTTAATGTTGTGGAATGTTATCACTTGTTATAGCAGCTACATATAAACAGTTGTTCTCTTACTAGCCTCTTTTTTTTCTACTGAAGTTACTAAACCCAAAAAAAAAAAAAAATAGCAGGTCATTATGTTACATAAAGTCCTGAAGACTCTTCCCAAGTTTAAAAACTTAAAGTTACAGCTTACCTCTGACTGTTACAAACCACTGTATAAATTTGCTATATGAACGTCTTCTCACAGAAAACTTCACCATATCAACTATTATACATGTATTTATTTTTTTTCATTATGTTTATGTAAAATGTCTGTCGTACAAATCCCTGTGTAGGTTGTTGCTTAAGAAACGATAACGTATTACAAAAAGCACATTAATATAAACCTGGGATTTGCCTACTCTCAGAGCCGTGCTGTTAGAGAAAATCAATCAATCCCTTCGAAATTTCAACAGTGCAGTGGTATAATATCAGTTACCATCTTTTACCGCTGGTCAGGTATGTATGAATTTTAAACTTTGGAGGAAATGGCAGGAAACTATCTAGGAAGCAAATCTCCCACAGGAAACACAAAGCTGTGGGCTGAGCCTTTACAACTATCCATTGCGAAGAGCTATAACAACACTGTGTGCGCGTGCGTGTGTGTGTGTGTGTGTGTGTGTGTGTGTGTCCCAGTACTGAATGGTCAGTATGGGAGTCTTATTCCCATCACAAATATGGCAGCTCACGAGATGAGCAAACAGGAAATTGTCTTCCCCTGTCTCCCTGCACTAAACCCCCCTCAGGCTGAAGGTTACAAAACAGAACCACACAACACTAGAGTGTGTGTGTGTGTGTGTGTGTGTGTGTGTGTGTGTGGGTTGTAGTTAAGTAAATCCGGAGTCTAAAAAAATATACTTACTTACTGCACTTACGTTACAATTATTACAAATATTATAAAAACATCGGCTTGTGAATGAGTGTGTGTGGCTGTGTGTATACAGTACATTCTATTTTAAATAGCACTTATGCCAGATTAGTACTGAATGAAATAACCATATATTAATAAAGCTAAATCTGTACTCCATGTTCAAAACGAATTGTCTTTCTCTTCTCTCAGTTCTCAGTTTCTAAACCATTGAGAACGTGACAGACACACAGCGAGTCAAAATTATAAATACATTCCCATCCTGCCACTTGTCTATAGCTACTTATTTGAGTGTTTAGTATCATTTTGCTACAGAAAAGGTCAGTGTGTGTGTGTGTGTGTTTCCTCATAGGTGAGTAACAAAGCTCATCAGCTGAGATTCCTGCATCAACTCACACACGCAAGACTAAGATTAAGAGTGCGGGATAAGGTAGAGGTGTGTGTATATTATACCTATGTATAATCCTTGTGTATATTATACCTGTGAGTGAATTTGTGTGTGTGTGTGTGTGTGTGTGTGTAGTAGTAGTAGTAGTAGTAGTGTCGAACCTGATTCCCCAAGCCAGGATGTGTCCAGGTCATCTGAGCTTATGTCTCCGAGACTGGGGGTGGGGCTCAATTCATCATCTGAGTCTGACAAAAACCGTCTCCGAGGACTCATCTCCACAGCAACCGCTACCTCCAAAGGATCTTGGGAAAGACAACAGCAGGTAAAAAAAAATGAAGACTGCAAAAGGACAGGGAGGAGACACAAAGGTATACAGGTGTGTGTTTGTTACTTGATTTCCGTGGCATTTCTGCAGATGTGTCGAGTCTGTCTCTCAAAATTAGGCTGCTCACTTCATCCTTCAATCCAGATATTGTAAGTCTACCACACACACACACACACACACACAAACAGAAGGTAAAGGGAAAGCATCACGTACACCCAAACTGTTATTCTAGTGTAAGTGATTTGGTTTCAACTACACTCACCACCCACTTTATTAGGAACACCTGTACACCTGGACATTAATGCAATAATTCAATCAGCCAATCATGTGACAGCACTGCAGTACACAAGATCATGTAGATACAGGTCAAGAACTTCAGTTAATGTTCCTATCAAACATCAGAATGGGAAAAAAGTGTGATCTCAGTGACTTTGACCATGTCATGGTTGTTGGTGCCAGATGGCCTGGTCTGAGAATCTCAGAAACTGCTGATGATCTGGGATTTTTCATGCAACAGTCTCAAGAATTTACATAGAATGGTGTCTACAACAAAGAGACATCCATTGAGCAGCACTTATTCGGCTTGTTGATGAGAGAGGACAGAGGAGAATGGCCAGATTGGAGTGGAGCTAACAGGAAGTCTATAGTAACTCAAATAACCACTCTATAACCGTGGCGAGCAGAAAAGCATCTCAGAACGCACATCGAATCTTGAGGAGGATGTACAACAGCAACAGAAATTTACATCAGGTTCCACTCCTTTCAGCTAAGAACAGGAATCTGAGACTAGAGTGGGCACAGACTCACTGAAACTAGACAGATGAAAATTGGACAAATGTCATGATCAATCTCAATTGATCAATCTCAGTTTCAGATGCAACATGCAGATGCTGGGGTCAGAACTTGGCATCAACAGCATGAATCCATGGTTCTTATTCAACAGTTCAGGCTGGTGGTGGCCGTGCAATGGTGTGGGGAATGTTTTCTTGGCATGCTTTGGCACACTACAAATTTCCCATATCATAATGAGCACAAATCCATTAAAAGCACAAATCGTCTCACACTGGTTTCATGAACATGACACTGAGTTCAGTGTGCATCAATGGCCTCCTGAGTCACCAGAACAGAATGCAATAGAGCACCTTTGGGTCATGGTAGAATGAGAGATTCGCAACATGAATGTGCAGCAGACAAATCTGCAGAATTACATGATGCAATCATGTCAACATGGACCAGAATCTCAAAGGCATGTTTCCAACACCTTGCAGAATCCATGGCACAAAGAACTGAGGCTGTTCTGAGAGCAAAGGGAGGCCCTACCCAGTATTAGTATAACGTTTCTCATAAAGTGTCTGGTGAATGTACTGTATAATAAAAACAATGTCACTGTCTATTAAAGACAAGTCTCAGGTCAGCAGCTCTCAAGCCCAAGTTGAGTATAATTTACATCCCGCTCAAGTACAAGCTCCCTTAACTGCTACACAAGGTCATCTTGAATTGTTCCTATGGAAAGGAAGTGGGAGTGTGGCTTCCTTAAATAATTGTAGTAGACTGTTCTGGCATAGTAATGTTATTTAATGCTAGAGTATGCAAATGCAGTAAAATGTCAGGTCAAAGGACTTATGTAGGACTTCTTTATTGGTGCATGCATACCTGAGATCTCTCACGTCTTGCTGTGTGTGCTGGTACTGTGAGATGATCCTGGAAAGTTCAAAGCCATGTGTGCGGTAAGAATCGGTGACGGTTTCCAGTGTCTGTACAAAGAACCAATTGTGATACAGCTGTCATCACCCCAAGGACAACCAAGGTTACTGATCAGAGTAAAGACCACTGCACACATACTACGTCTGAAAATGTCATTCAGCGCCAACGCATCATTTTTTAAAAAAATGCAAACCAAGTTTGATTTCTTTTTTCTTCCCTTTTTGTTTTTTTTACGTAAAGTGACTGATCAGTTAACAATGTATAGGAAAACTCCACCCTAAAGCACATGAAATATATTTATATTGAAATATTTTGTGATGATTTTAGCGATTCTGGTGTTAATTTGTCGGTTAATGCTGTGTTTATGTGGACGTAAATTTCCAGAGTGCAATGCAGCTATATGACACAGTTACACTGTATTATGGCAGAGACTCGGTTCGGCTAGTTAGCATTACTGCGGTATTAGCATCCCAGTTCAAACTTTAGAGCAGAGTGTACACATGAGGAGGTGAGAGAGCTGGACAGACTAAAGGATTAAAGCACCAAAAAGAAATTATGTTAATAAATTTGACCCTTATACTTTTTTTTTTTTTTTTTTTAAGTGAACTTAGACTTTCATTTAAAAAAGAATTACTGGACAACATTAATGAGCAGGTGTGAATTATAAAGATTAATATGCACATTGTTCAGGGTGGATTTTTTTCTTTAAAATGTCACATTCACATTTTCTCCACATTATGCAGTCAGGGTTTACTGCTGGGTGCCTGCATTTCCAGCAGTGATTCACAGTGCTGGGTTACATACAGAAATATGTCCAGAAACAGTCACTACAGAGTTTAAGAAATTTAATGTACTGAGGCAATTCACTGTACTTGACAGCGCAGTGACTCATGTGTCTTTGCCATATGGTAAGTGAATAAAATGCATTTATTTTGGTGTGCAACTGCCATCTAAAACAGTTCAAAATCAGTTCTTAGTTAAAGTGTGTTTACTTATGTTTAATCAGTATAACACTGCTGTGGTAGAGTCAATACCTTGCAGCTGCGCTCGCACTGCCTCCTCATTTCTCTTGCTTCAGACTGCTGTTGGTACATATCCTCCTCATGCCTCACTTAAGTCACACACACACACACACACAGAGTAGTGCCATATATGTCACATTACACAACCTCCATTCCAGCACACATGTTGAAAAACAATCCGTGAGTAAATACAATCGATGCATACCCTCTATTATGAAGGACAATAAACGAAAATGAAACACTGAAATACAATTTAATGCAATTTTTAACAGTGCACATAATTTTACTGAGAATATTTGATCTAAACTCACTCAGCTTGCTTTTGAGCAGGTCTACCTCTCTCCTGAGCTGTTCCACCTCCTCCCTGCACAGTTTAGAGCTGAAACTGAAGCCACACACACACACACCGAGGCCATTATACACACTACCCATCCATAACCTAATATTATATTCCATTATAGTCTGAAAAAAATCCCTCACTGCCTTAGAATTCTCACGCTCTCACCCAACGCGACTGACCTTTCCTCCCGGTTGCCTAGAGACGTGGCCCTGTCGATGTGCCCTCTAAGGGCGCTCAACTCGCGTCCCACTTCCCTTTTCCATTGCTCCAGCCGCATCTCTACTGCGGGGACCTTCTCTCCATCCATGTCCTGCTTCCTTTCTCTCTCCTTCTCCCTGTCCTCCAGTCTCTCCCGAAGCCTCCTCACCTCCTCTGGAAGTGACGCAAATACTGATGTACTCGGGTGTGTGTTTTAGGACCAAAAGGTTATATTATTTTATAGTCATGTTAACAAAAGCAAACCTAAAATGTCACTGCATAAGTAACTATTTGATACCCGAAAGCTTTCTTTATATCAAAGAAAAATCTACAGAAGGATGAAAAAGACTTTTAGCAGCAATGCAAAAGATAGCACAGTCATGTGACTAAGAGTGAGGTTTAAAAGCAGAGAGTGAATATTCACCTTGCAACGTCTGTATTTGTCTTTGTTGAGCATCTCTTTCTCTCTCTACTGACCGCAGGTTCTGCGTTAAGGCCTCAATTGTCTGAATATTAATAACAACAATATGTTAATGAGAGATTGTGAACTAGGCATTATTAGGATAATCGGTACCCAAATTATGCAGTGCAGCTATCATGCACTCTTACACACACAGACTAGGGGTTGCACAGACTAATCAACAAACACAGTCATTATTTTCTGACGTAGGGAGCTATCGACTAGTCGGGGCAGGGGTAAAACTAGTGAAGCAGATGGTAAGGAGATGCAGGCAGACAATACAGAAACCAGAATAAACGTAATTTGTTAGTGTGAAAATATTTGAGACTAGATGAAACCATCTCTACAGTCAACTGTACAAGACTACGTCTTTTATTCGCTCTATTGTCATCCTTTAAAGCTGAATAAAATTGAAATCAAATCCTTGCACTCTGGAATTGCGAAAGAGCTGCAGGTTGCACGTCACTATCCAATCCTGCTCAAGCAGTTTAGAGTCAGATCAGTGGTGCATGCCAGCTCAAAGAGGTTGATCCAGACACTTTTTCAGTTGATGCCAGAGTTGAACTTGAAAACTCCCTGCTACAGACATTGCATCCTCCATCTATCATTATGCAATAAGAAGTTTCCACACCATGCTGTGCACTCTCAGTTTCAGAATCAACGATTTCAGCTGAAACGCCAGATTGTCCACATGTGTGCATTTAAGAATTGGTACATCCTTAAACACTGTAATAGTGTAACATCCATCCATCTATCTATCTTCCATCCTGCTTATCCTACACAGGGTCGTGGGGGGAGCCTGGAGCCTAATAGTGTAACACAATACACAGATTTATTGTTTTACACATTTACTGAACTGGGAATTTTATTTGTAGCCTGTGTATGCCTGTTAACTGAAAAGCATTTAGATGCATTATTTTTTAGTTTAGTACATTTTTGAATTACTGGTCAGAAATTAGCAGTCGTGCAACCCCTAACACACACACACACACAAACGCAGATGGTGAGTGTGTTGCGTGATTTTGACCTGGCGCTGGTTATGAAGCTGGGCCTGTACAGCTGCCAGATCTGTCCACTGAACAGCACCACTGAGGCGTACAGGAGGGTCCAAACCCGTAGCATGACTCAGATCTCTCACTGGATACACATCTACAAGAGGAAAGGAGAAAGAATGAGATACTACATTAAGGTTGACTCACAAACCAATCATAAATATTAAAATCTATTAAAACGGAATTACCTTCTCTTTCTCTGGAAAGCCTTCCAGGAAAAGCAAGGTGTTCCTTACAAGATAAAGCACAAGAGATCACGTTTTATTTGTTTGAAATAAAATGTGTCTGTGATCATAACCTTGACATGAATTTTGATGCAAGGTGACTCCTAGTGGCCAAAGCTTCACAATATACATCATAAACTGTCGTGTAGAAAGTTTTTTTTTTCTTTTGCAGCAAAACCCAGCATGCACTAGTGAATAAATAAAAAAGCACATGTAACCCACAGTATACCGTCAGCCTGCTATACTGCTAGAATAAATGAATATTCTTACACGTATTTTTGCAACACTGCCATCAGCTGCTGAGATTATATGACTCAACTGATTATCCCAGTTCATTCTGGTAGCCTGTAATATAGATAATAAGCAAAATTACATTTATACATACCATCACATATTCTCTAAACGATAAGTATAGTGTCAGTAGATCAAACAACATCAAGCAGTTGCTAATATTACAAGTGACGTATGTTTTCTTATATCTGTGCTGTCTGATGGAAATGTAAATCATAACAGTGTGAGAATAACAATGATAATGAAATAGTTTCTCACCGCTTCATAGGAAAATGCTTTTATAATTGTAAAACATTTTCCTCCAGTTAAGACCATAAAATTTGTTAGTTTTAAGATTTACCGTATCGTTTATGTTTGCCAGAAAAAAATAGAAGATACACTATATTGCCAAAAGTTTTGGGACACCCCTCCAAATCATTGAATTCAGGTGTTCCAATCACTTCCATGG
>CM075021.1:3096707-3106798 GCA_037576675.1 Pangasius sanitwongsei | reverse complement strand
TTTGAAATCCATTGTGGTGGTGTATAGAGCCAAAAATGTTAGAATTGTGTCGATGTCCCAATATTTATGGACCTGACGGTATATACTTTTGGTCATATAGTGTTTGTAATCATTACCAATGTGTGGATCACTAGTTGTAAGTTTATTCATAACATATTTGAAGGGATCTTGAGCATGGTGAAGATCTGCTGTTGTCTTTTTCAGAGAAGATCTAAGTGACTCGTTCGGTGCTTTTCGCACTGTAATTTCTTGTTTCAACTGCTCTGTTTCATCCCTAAAAAAAGAACCTCCCTGGCTTAGTCATTTTTATATGATACAGCAGTATCAACTTGGGAGTGTTTTCACTTGAAAGAGGTTGTCTCTGCCTCCACTCATTCTATCCCTTTTTACTGCATCAGAAAAATCCACAAATAGAAAAAAAAAAATTAAAGCAAAATGAAAGTGTGAATCATTTTGATAAATTCACTGTGATTTGATTCTCCTTGCTTGCATTTTGAAAATTGATGTTTTGCTTGTGGATTTTATCATTTTATTTGAAACTTTTGGCACAAAATTAACTCCATATTACGTTTTCACACTCTCTATAGGTAAAATGTTTCAATTAAACAATGCCATGGTCTGTCAGATATAATCCACACTGCTTCGGGTTTACTTTATAATTTAAACGAGAAAAAAAAAATTCTTAGCCTAGTTTAAAACACTGCTATGGTACATTGGGCCAAACCACACTACTTCTGGTTTTAAACTTATATAAAAATTTATTTAAAAATGCCCACTTTGATTTCATTCCATACTTTTTTGGCCTCATCTGTAATTGAATTGTATAATTTTGACTGATGTATAATTTTGGTGTAAATGGTGTTTAAACTGCATAATTTCTGTCATTATTTCAGCTCTGTCTTTGCCTGGTTTTACATTGGTAGTTTAAAGAATTTTAATGTGGAGATGATTTACAACAGGAAAGACTAGTAAGGCCTGTTGTGTATGTGAAGGGGGGCAGGGATGGACTGATTGCCCTCTTTAACCACTACCTCTGGTGTGTGTGCATGTTTGTCCATGTTTGACAGGTAGAGACCCCTGAAGTGTTTGTTGCCTGCTAGAAAATACGGGTTTCCTGTCTGTGGATGTGTATTCTGTTTCCTGCCCCTCCACCACTTCCTCGTTAAGCTCAATGGTGAACCATCGTGACCTTATTCATGTCACTTATATATAATTCCACCTCTTCATCCTCCAATTTGTCCCCATGGCCTTCATCATTCATTTTACAATCCAAAATGTTTCCTTTTTTTGACATATGCCTTTCAAAAGATAAAATAATATCTATCTACTATAATTTGGGAGATAGTTAATGGCACTGACTTTCCAATTAGCTGCTATTAAAACTAAGTATTTGTGTTTGGTATTTGATCGTTCTGTTTTGAGAATAATCTAAGAATCATCAGTGAATCATCTGCAGCACTGGGTGACTCAGCTTGACATGTGATTGACCTTTGACTCCTGCTGCCGACCAACATGTCTGGAAACAGCAGCAGCAGTGATAATATTGCAGCAGCAATATTATGAATCAAGCCAAGACAAACTCTATGAATGTGGCTTAGATTCAGACAGATTTTTTGCATTATTCCTGATCAAGCTATACACAGATTTGATATCTTCTTAACCAGATGCATGTGGGAGCTTCACCCAGGAGGCTTTATTTCCTAATTGGAAACAGCCCATGCTGGCTGTTTCAAAAACTACTTGTTTATGGAAACAATTAAATTGTAAGTAAGAAAATACTTGTTTTAAGCACAAACTAGTTATTAAAAATAAATTTTGATTCATAAATAAATTTTGACAGTGTATGTAAATGGATGAATGGCTTGTTGAACACTGAATACTTAAATAAGAAGCAGGGGAAAGTCAAACTCTACACAGAGAGTAACCAAGGCTTGGGATCAAACCCTGTATACCCTGGAGCTGTGAGGCATGAACACTTCCTTCTGCTCCACAGTGGAATACTACCAGGCTCAAAAAGTCTGGTAACACAACTAAGCATCATATTAATACTTAACTAATAATTAATGAATACAGGCACTAATCTTTAGTGCATCAGGAAATAATGGAGCATATACACTCACTGAACACTTTATTAGGAACACATGAACACCTACTCATTCATACAATTGTCTAATCACCAATCATGTGGCAGCAGTGCAATGCATAAAATCATGCAGATTTTGACCAGCAGCTCTGGGTAATGTTCACATCAACCATCAGAAAAAAATGTGATCTCAGTGATTATAACTTCTATAATCTCCTGGGATTTCCATGCAGTCTCTAGAGTTTACTCAGAATGGTGCAATAAAGAAAAAACATCCAGTAAGTGGCAGTTCTGAAGACACAAACACCTTGTTAATGAGACAGTTCAATGGAGAATGGCCAGACTGGTTCGAGCTGACAGAAAGGCTACAGTAAGTCAGATAACTACTCTGTACAATTGTGGTGAGCAAAAAAGCATCTAAGAATGCACAACACGTCAAACCCTGAGGCTGAAGGGCTACCACAGCAGAAGACCACACCGGGTTCCACTCCTGTCAGCCAAGAGCAGAAAGCTGAGTCTGCAGTGGGCACAAGCTCACTAAAACTGGACAGCTGAAGACTGGAAAAATGTAGTCTGGTCTGATGAATCTCGATTTCTGCTGAGGCACACAGATGATAGGGTTAGAATTTGGTGCCAAAAGCATGAATCCATGGACCCAACCTGCCTTGTGTCAACAGTCCAGGCTGGTGGAGGTGGTGTGATGGTGTGGGGAATGTTTTCTTGGGCCCTTTAATACCAATCAATCATCGCTTGAATGCCATAATCTATTCGAGTGTTGTTTCTGAGTCCAGTCACTGGATCTGAATCCAACAGAACAACTTTGGGATGTGGTAGAACGAGAGATTCATAGCAAGAAAGTGAACCTGAAAAATCTGCAGGAATTGTGTGATGCAATCATTTCAACATGGACCAGAATCTCAAAGCAATGTTCCCAACATCTTATGGAATCCATGCCACGAAGAATTGAGGCTGTTTTGAGAGCAAAGCAAGGCCTTATCCAGGATTAGTATAGTATCCCTAATGAAGTGTTGTGTGACATTAAGATCATCTGAGTCATACAGTGGATATAAAAAATGTACAATAACATGGTTGTATAAATGTGCACACCCCTTAACTAAAACTTTGTTAAAACACTCATTCTTTTTGGGTAAAAGTCTACCAACTCAGCACATCTTGATTTGGCAATTTTATTCCTCTCTTTCTTGCAAAAATGCTCCAGATTTATCAAATTGCAAGGAGATCTCCTGTGCACAGCCCTCTTCGAGTCATTCCACAGGTTTTTGATAGGCTTTAGATCTGGGCCCTGACTGGGCAATTCCAAAACTTCGATCCTCATCTTCTGAAAACATTCCTTTGTTGACCTGGATTTGTGCTTTGGGTTGTTATCATACTGGAAGGTGAAATTTTTCTTGAGCTTCAGCGGTCTAACAGAGGCCTGCAGATTTTGTGACAAAACAGATTGGTATTTGGAGCTATCCATGATTCCCTCTATCTTGACTAGAGCCCCAGTCCCAGCTGAAGAGATGCACTTTTATTTCTTTATTCTAAAAACTCCATTCTTTGTGATTTTGTGTAATCTTCTTATTTTTTTTCTCTTATTACTATAAATCTTGGTATCTCTAGGCACTGATTTATTATTAGGTTATATTATAGGTCTTTTTTTAATTTAGTGTATAGTAGATTTTAAAGTATCCATAGCAGTAAAAGACTCACCATACATTTGTATTAGCCTACATCCTACTGCTTTGCCCAAGTTTTCAGCAGTCAGTCTCCGTCAGATTATAGGCGGTGCAGGCATATTTACATTTAGATCACCAGTTTTAAACTTAGGACATCTGTAACAAAGAAAATGTTGTGAAAATCAGTTGAAAATAAAGCAAATTACAGCCAAATGTATTGAGTCAGAGCTGCATGTCTCCATAGATTTGGCTTACAAGCAATTTCTGCGTCTGCTAATGTAGCATCTACTGTAGATAACTGTTAAATATTTTTTTACACTTCTTCTTTTCTCTCTGCTTGTGTATTCTCTTTCTGTCTCTCCAGAAATAATAGTGGTCAAATCCTTTTTAAATCAAAGTATGCTGGCCACCTTCAGCAACCTTCCTGTTTATTTCAGCTGTGTAATACAATACATGTGCTACTATTAACCGAAAGGTGGTTCATCAAACAGCTAAGACACAAGAGGCTTAAATCTGATCAACAATTAGATGTTTTATTTAGAGCAATGTACAAACTCAAAGTATGATCGTTGATAGTGTAAAGGATGCTGAGCATCGTAAACAATTCAAATGATACAAAAAAAGAAACATTTAAGAATAAACACTGGGCCCTTGTTAGCCCTCATAACAGCATATGCAATATGAAAGCAGCTACTTGGATGTATATGAGTTCTCACCTTCTGGATTTGAACCCTTTCCCGTCTCCTTTGGGGAATTTAAACATAAGGGATATCTTGTTGAGGGAGGAAAATTTATTTTAGTGGCTGGCTCTCAAATGTGTGTTTACTTTTTGCTACACCTGTAAGAATTCATGCTAATTGGAGTGGACACTGCTAACGTATTAATGGCATTGACTATGGAGCAATAGCATTTTTTAAGCTTCTGTGGTGCTTGTGAAAAGTAAGGCAAACCACGCATGGGAATTAAAACATGGTAGGCTTCTAGAGACTGTACAGTGTTGTTTATATGAGCTGGAGGATAGGCTTTGGCATATGCAGTGTCTTACACATTGCTGCATTTTGAAATAGAACTGAATGGAGTTGAAGTCACAGAAGTCACAAAACTATCCAATTAAATTGTTGTGTGACCTCAATATAAATACACCTACTCTTGGAAGACCCTGTATTTTGTTACTTAAATGAATTTATCTTAAAAACCAAGGCGCTATCAAAAACTCTCCAGAGAAATTTCTAGAAAAGTATCAGTCAGTGTTTGGTTATTAAAATGTCACCAACTTTGAGCATCCCACAGAGAACCATTAACTCAATTATTAAAAGATATGACTCTATCTAGAGGAAGCCGTCCACCAAAAATCAGTAACCAGGTAAAGAGGGGATTAGTAAGGGAAGCAACTAACAGGCCAAGGATAATGCTCTACATGATGCTACCACCACCATTCTTCTTTGTGAGGAAGGTGTTCTCCAGTGTTTCCACCAAATGTAGCCCTTTGTGCTGAGGCCAAAATGTTTGTTGAGTCTTTTGACAAACTCCTATTTCATTTTATGTGTAAATAATTTGTCAAATTATATTTATTGCCCCAATATTATGAGCTATTTCTATAGATTTGTGACATATAATTACAGTTAAGTCCATTTTAGTTCCAGGTTGTATCACAACGAAATGTGGAAAAGATCAGGGGGGGGGGTGAATATTTATGCAAGGCACTGTAAAAGCATACACTGTCACATTAAATTATGCTCATAAAGACTGAAAAATACACCTTGCAGATCCAAAGATGATTAACTGGACAGTCCATTACACAGTGGTGTTAAGTTTACTAGACAGGGCACAGTGTTCCACTGCATAATTGGAACATTTTAAAAATGTCTCTCACAATGACGTGAATATGTGCATATTTAAATTTGCCTCTATGTGTGTTAGTCAGATAGTTAGCTCCCTGCTGGCTGGCTCTAAAGAACATTTCCATCATTCTTTCTGTTTTCATTTCCAGTGCCCTCCTCTGGTGACAGAACAGGAACTGACACACCTTGCACACTTCCATCAAATATATGGATTCACTGCCATCATCATTGCCTAACCACCAGTGATGGCTCATGATGTTATTGAATGGGAGGGCTAAAACCTTATTACTGCCTATCAGTCTATGAATCACTTGTTATTACTAAACTATATGGCCAAAAGTATGTGGACTCCCTTCTTAATTATTGAGTTCAGGTGTTTCTGCTTAGTGAAATGGGTTTCCACAGCTACGCACAAGCCTACAGTTACTATGTATAATGCCAAACGTCGGCTGGAGTGGTGTTTAAGTACGTCGCCACTGGACTCTGGCGCACTGGAAACATCTTCTCTGGTGTGGTGAATCATGTTTCACTATCTGGCAGTCCGATGGACAAATCTGGGTCTGGTGCCAATAGAACGCTGCCTACTGGAATGCATAGTGCCAACAGTAATGTTTGGAGGAGAAGGGATAATGGTCTGGGGCTGTTTTTTAAGGTTTGGGCTCTGCGCCTTAGTTCCAGTGAAGGAAAATGTTAATGCTAAAGCATACAAAGACATTTTCAACAATTGAATACTTCCAGGGCAACAGTTTGGGTTAGGCCCTTTCCTGCTCCAGCATGGCTGTGCCCCTATGCACAAAGCAAGGTCCATAAAGATATGGTTTGATGAGTTTGGAGTGGAAGAACTCCAGTGGGCTGCACAGAGCCCTGACCTCAACCCCACTGAACACTTTTGTGATGAGTTGGAAAATCGATTGCGAACCAGGCCTTCTCGTCTAATATCAGTGCCTGACCTCACTAATTCTCTTTTGTCTGAATGGGAAAAATTCCCACAGACATACTTCAAAATCTTGTAGAAAGCCTACCCAGAAGAGTGGAGGCTGTTATACTTAGCTGCAAGGGGGTAGGGGTGGTTCAACTCCATATTAACGCCCATGGTTTTGGAATGGGACAAGAGTGTTGGACAGGTGTCCACATAATGTGGGCCATATATATTGTCACCAGTTCTAGGGGGTGTCTCACCATGTGTAATCACTTGACATGACTGGCAGTCATAAGTTGCATGCAGAGGTGTAGCTACAGGGCAGGCAAGGCAGGCAATTGCCTGGGGTCCCGCATTCTGAGAGGGCCCCAAGGGCTGATCATTTAAATAGTCAGAAATGTTCCTCTTGAAATAATGCATAGCAACACCTCAGCAACCGCCTTTGCAGGGCACTGTCTCGTTTGAAGACTCATTTATGCTCCTGCACCACCCCTTCACACAGGAGTTGTGAGAGATTTAATTCCTGAAAATAAAGAGGACATACCACATGGCAGCCAGAAGCGCAAGAGAAAACAAGAAGAGGAGGAAAAGAGGGAACAGGACAGAGTTAAGTGATGGAGATAATGAAGAATGAATTGACGATATTTAAAGACAAACAAACCCACATCTTGTTGTTCAATTTCAGTTTTACTTCACCTTATTATTTGCTAGATGAATTATTATTATTAGTTAGCTAGGGTTAGCATGTTTTGAGTAGTGTTAGCAGTTCTCAATGTTGGCTGAAATGCAATAGGTGGTACAGGGAACGATGCGTACAACACCGACGGCACCGCTTGGCAAGTATCAGTACTGTGTCACTTGCTCCCATGAATCAATACTTTACATTAGTTAATACGTTACTTAATATTAGTTAACATTAACTAACAATGAAAATACTTTTACAGAATCTGTTAGTTTTAATTAATGTTAATTTCAGCAAATACTATTACATTTTTAAATAAAAGTTAACATTAGTTAGTTACTTTTAAATGTACATTGTATAATTATAACATAATAGTAACATAAAGACATAATAAAAAAAAATAAAAAAAAATCAGTCAGGACCCAATGAATTTATTTGCCAGAATGAATTTATTTGTAAGAAACTACAGTCTGGCCTAGAAAGAAATCAGTCCCAGCCTGTGCTTCATACATGTATTTTTCATTACAGCTGCTGGTGTTTTGTTCTTGATACCACAAAAGTAGAAAAAAAAGAATGCACTTCAAACCATTTGTTCACAGCAAATAACACAACCTTCTTTTATTAATTTTATTTTTCCCTTAAAAGTGAGGGAGGGAGCCCATTTATATCAGCCAGCCCTGCTAACCAGACCTCCCTAGTATTAGCTCAAGCCACACACTTATGACGTAAACAATCTTGGAGCTACTAATTTCCAGATGAGAAATAGAAATTGTATGCTTTTTTCTATTAGAAGTATTTGACTTCAGTCATGAAAGGGTTCTTCAGTTTATAACGTAAAAACATCCTGCTTCCCTTTCCTCACATAAAGGTACCTCAAATAAATATTCCTTTGTTTTCTTCACTAATCTCTTAAACTCACTTCATATATATTCCACCTTTTTTTAAAAAAAATTTTCTTCTATCTCTCTCTTCCCTTTTCTCTCTTTAACCCTCTGTCTTTTGCCTGGTTCTTCTTTCTCCTGTTACCCATCCTTCAATGGATCTCCCAGCTTGCCAGTGAATCAACATCACTCTTTGTTTTGGTCTAAGTTCAGGACAGGCTATGAGGCCCACGCAGTGCAAAATACACAAAGAAATGAGAAAACAACTGTTAGAAATGAAAAATGTTAATGTCGGGACCTTTTCCATATTCGCCACAGGGACTGGAGCAGAGCAATAGGAAACATGCTCTCTTTTTTTTCCTTTTCTTCTGGTGAGTAAGGGAGGAGGTGCAGGTGCTATGGCTCCCAGTAGAAGTGACCAGGACAGGAAACATGTGGAGGTAGAATGATTGTACTCCCCCACCCACACACACACACACACACACACACACACACACCAACATAGAAGAAGGGCCAGTATGCACAGTAAAACAGCACACCAAGTTTGTGTGCCGTTGCTGTCCTTGATGGAGAACAACATGAACAAATTCAAAGCTTAATGTAGGACGAGCAAAAATTCAGAAATTATAAGATATGAAATATAACAATTTACTCTTTAATTTTCATATTTGGGAACAATGTTTCACTACCCCGTTTCTTCACAAAATATCACAAAATATCTAAATTGCCCCTATTTTTGAAGCCTCCACCCTGTAGTACTAATGCAAAAGCACAAATACAGTGCCTTGGAAAAGAAGTCAGCACCCGTAAAAGTCATCAGATTTGGTTGGATTACTAATGAAAATACTGCATCACCAGTATTTTTATTTGCAAACCAGTATGCTCTTAAAGTACATTTTCAAAGCCAAAATTCATTATTTGTCAGTGGATCTTTAAAAAACAAATAAAAATGAAAAACTGCTGCTTGCATCCCCTTCAGACTAGTACTTGATAGAACCAACTTTTGCTGCAATAACACCTTTAAGTCTGTTGGGATAAATTCCTACAAGCATACTGCACACTGTTTGGGAATGATTTTCATCCACTCTTAATGGCAGATTTGCTCCAGGTTCTTCAGGTTGGTTAGATGTTGTTTGTTGACTGCAATTTTCAAACAGATTCTCAATGGGATTCAGGTCTGGACTTTGACTTGGCCACGCTAGCACATTCACCTTTTTGTTTTTAACCAATCCTGCTTCGCTTTGGCCTAGCGTTTTGGACCATTGCTCTGCTGCAAGGTGAGGTTATATAACACATACAACACATCTTCACAGGGTCACTCTCCTGCTTTCATATGGCTCTTTCAGGGTCACTCTCCTGCTTTCATACGGCCCTTTCTGTCCAGCCATCCTCCTATACAGTCCTCAATTATACACAGCTCTTGAAATGGTTGTCTGGTGAACCTTCACTCCAGTCTCAGCCACTGTACTCTGTACACTCCTTCAGAGTGACTGTTGGCCTTACTGTGGCTTCCCTCACTAGACTCTGTCTTGTTTTTGAGCCGGGGTTTGAGGAACAGCCTTGACTGGGTAGTGCTAGGGTGGTGTGATGCAGCTTCCACTTCCTCCCTATTCATCCAGTATTGCTTACTGGGATGTTCAACCTTTTAGATATAATTTTACACCCTATTCCTATGTTATGACATTACCTTATCTTTAACGTCCTTAGAATGATCCTTAGTCCTCATTTCACCCCTGCTTTCAGACTGTCTCTTCAATGGCAGTCCATCTTTTTTTTTTATCCCCTTCATGTATTTATATATATATATTTCTATCCCCTTTTATGTATATATTCTCCTTATATTTAACATTTCTCTTTATATTTTTCTTTATATATACAGTCAGGTCCATAAATATTGGGACATCGACACAATTCTAACATTTTGTGAACGGTGAACGGTGTAGGAATTACAACAGTTTGCATATGTGCCTCCCACTTGTTAAGGGACCAAAAGTAATGGGACAGAA
>CM075021.1:3069033-3086710 GCA_037576675.1 Pangasius sanitwongsei | reverse complement strand
CACAAAGTAGCTTTACAGAAATCCAGATACAGATTTAAAATTCACCCCTAATGAGTGAACCAGAGGCAACGGTGGCAAGGAAAACTCCCTGAGATGACATGAGGAAGAAACCTTGAGAGGAGCCAGACTCAAAAGGGAACGCGTCCTCTTCTGGGTGACACCAGATAGTGCGATTATAAATCAATACTCATCCACATAGAGTCACGCAGTGCTACGTGTGTTGAAAGGATCTTGAGTACGAGCATCAGGGTCATTTTTGATTTCATTAGAGTTGAACATATTGCAGATGCATAGCTTCATATCATGATTGCAACATGCTTTGCCACATTTTAAACCACTTGCATGGCAACGTGTACCAAAATGTAGTTATTTGAATTGAATTCTTTAATTTGGTGAAATACTTAAAACATATTAGCACTGTTTGAGATTTATCAGGATGTTTACTGCACACAACAACAACAACAAATCTCACTTGTGCTTTATGGCCTATAAAGTTTAAGTTTAATTAGTTTAATAAGCAATAAAGGTCCCGGCTTGAATTTATTTATTCTTCCTACTCTATTAAAAATATTTTTGATTGTAATTACAAAATGCTCTCCTAATACAAACCACACTCATTCATTTTTTTTGTGCCAGTATTACACTCTGTCTTGTTTGAACAGGTTAAAGAATGGCCAGTCCATTACCAGTAAAGAGTACAGGATAAAGCCATCCAGAGATTCTCTCACTATATATGAAGTCACAGAAAAAGATGCTGGGAATTACACTGTGGTCATGACCAATAAAATCACAAGAGAAGTGCACAGCCGGACATTTCAGCTATTAGTCAATGGTAATGTTTCTATCATCATATTCTCATCATATTCTCTCTTCTCTTCTCTCCTCTCCTCTTACCTCCTGTCCTCCTCTCTCCTCTCTTTCTCTTCTCTTCTCTTACCTCCTGTGCTCCTCTAGCCTCTCCTCTCCTCTCCTTCTCTTCTCTTCTCTTCTCTTCTCTTCTCTTCTCTTCTCTTCTCTTCTCTTCTCTTCTCTTACCTCCTGTCCTCTCCTCTCCTCTCTTCTCTTGTCTTACCTCCTGTCCTCCTCTCTCTTTCTCCTCTCTTTCTCCTTCTCTTCTCTTCTCTTCTCTTCTCTTCTCTTCTCTTCTCTTCTCTTCTCTTCTCTGTTCTCCTCTCCTCTTACATTCTCTGTATCTTGCCCACAGCTCATCCTAAGATCTTTGAGAAGGAGGTACCCTTTGATCGAAATGTTCACATGTTTGGCAGCAGCCCCACTCTCACCTGCACTGCTTTTGGTGGCTCCAGTCCTGTCTCTATCCATTGGCAGTGGATGCCCAGTGAGGACTGTCCGGCTAAATTTCAGTAAGTCTACATGCCATCTGCTTGGACAAGCCAATCTCACTTACTGTGAATACAAATTATAACAGGAGAGATTTAGTTGAATTTGGTCCCACATTGTATTCAGGTCAAAATATTTTCTGAAACATTTTCGCATTTTTTTTAAACACTAAAATGCAGTTTAGCCAGAAACTTTCTTGGATCACTGCTATATATATATATATATATATATAGTTGACGATAGCGATAAGATACTGTATGTTAAGGTATATTAAGATTTTTAAAAATTTATTTTACAAGTGTATTGTAAAATCAAAACCTGCTGACCTGGGTAAAAAGGACCTCCACTGATAATAATTTAAAGCAAACACCTATTGTGGATAGTGACAGGTTAAATTCATTAAAACCAGCATGTTCCCATATTTGGTTCTAAAAATAATAGCAAAGCCATGTGATTGAATTATGCTGGGGTTAAAAAAGAAACAAGAACCCTGTCCTTTTGGTGCTGTGCCACTTACTTTTATAAATGTGTGTGTATATATATATATATGTGTTGCTGTTGTTCCTACAGAAAGCAAGCACTGGGTGATGGGTTAAAGTGTTAAGTTGAAGTACACAGAGTGCTGATGAAAAACAGATTCAAAACAATGGGTGTGAAATCCAGCCTCTAGCAGATAAGAGGATGTGATTCAGACGCTACACAATGCAGTGCAGTGCCTAAAAAACAGTGTTCTCATACACTGTCATTCACAGTGATTTTAAAATTCTAGTTTATAGTTTAAACTTGTGAGTCCAGTTTTAATGCAACAGATATCCTATAAGTGGGATAACGTTATTTTCTAGGAAAATTTGAATGGTGTGTGCAGGGAGAGCTTGAAAGGGAATTACTATTATTTTTTCTAAAAAAGGTCTGTTTTACAATATTTTCCTAATTTTGTCATGTATGAAGTTTTGTGAAGTTATAGCAAAACTGTAAGATAACTACAAATAATAACTGAGGCTCCATGAGAATACTGAGTCAGTTGGTACATCGATCGACAGGCCATGATTGAAAAACAGCTACTCCGGCGATCGTGTACTGAACATTTTTGGTCGGACACGCAAGCCTTATCTTCAGACTTCACCTTTGGCTGCTTCCTCCCTCCACATTACAACTTCCTGTTGTTCTAAAAACAGATTTGTTCAAATGTAAAACATCCTTGTATCCTTGATCAAAAAACAACAGTGTCACAATGACTGAATTTGAATACTATGTCGATTGAGCTGTATGTCAGTAAGCAAGCCTTTAAAAATGTCCGCATTTCCATTGTTCATGAAGGTTCCATTGTTAACCTTTTTGTCTTTTATTTTTGTTTATTTCATTTTTTCTTGTTTGATTTCCTCTCCTCTTGTTAACTCTGATGAGACTGTTTGCTGACATTTCCTGTCATATTCTTTGCTTGAAAATATGTTGTGTAACGGGAACTGAAACAGAGGCATAAGATAATGAGGAAGATTGCTGAGCATTCCAAATGATAACAGAGTCAGGATTCTTCTGGTCTGTGATACTGGTGCAGATGTGTATCCAGTTTGCTGTGTATATGCCTCACACTGTAAGAATGTGTGTGTATGACTCATGTTGTACTCATGTTCTTGTATGTCTTGTCTAAGGCCCAGGTCAGATCAGAGTGCAGAGTGTGAAGGGAAATGGAGAGAGATTTCTAACAACACAGGGAAAAACCACATTGGGCAGCCCACCAGCTTCATCGACAGCTCACTTAAGGTAACCACAGTGAACATAACCACTATATAACTATAAAGAAAATCCCAAGTCTCCCATGTTGATAGTTTGAGGTGAAGCCTGCTGCTACGGACAAAGTGGTCTCAGTAAACTGAACCAGAAATGCCACATCAGGAAAACTTTTACACATTGGTTAAAACTTAACCATTGTCAAATGCAGTGTTCAACATGCTTCCTAATAATAATAATAATAATGGATATAGCTGCAAGCAGCAATTAAGGGGGCCAAGCACTTTCTGTTCCCACCCCTTAGACACAGAGGAAGACCAGAAGCCATTGGGACCATCAATGCTTGTTCTCAATGAGATACACTAAATTTGAAATCAAATCGTCAAACTGTTGCTGAGATATTGCCTCACATCATGTTTTGAGTAGCCCTCTCCATTTGCAAATAACTTCAAATCTTGTTTATTAATTGTACATCATATTGCTGAATATATGTGACAAGTTTAGTGTCAATAAGTAAAAGTGTTACTGACATATGCTGTCACTTCCTGTTTGGCAGCTTAGCCGTCAAATTCGTTTGCAGGTTATGGAGGAAACGTCCCACATATAAAAAATCAGAGAAGCAGTTATGTTTGGGCAGGTCTCATGATGCTGTGATCCAAATTTCGTTATGATTAGACAAAGAAGATGCAGTTATATTCTAAGTTCTCATATGTCTCTTGTTTTTCTCGTCTGGTGTGCGGTTTCCTGCAGACCGTCAGCACACTGAAGATCCAGAAAGCTGTGGCCCATGCGCTGTTTAGATGCATTGCCTCCAACAAAGTAGGAGTGGAGGACAGAGTCATTATATTTCAGGTGGCACGTAAGTGATTTCCAGAGGTGGTAAAAGTACCCAAATTATTTAATCAAGTTAAAGAGCAATTACTCATGGAAATAAATATCTTCAGATTCTTTAAAAAAAAAAAATATGAGAAAGATACAGGATACAAGGAAGTTTATGATGTCTGCCTCAAATCACACACTGAGTTACTGATAGTAAATTAGTGTTCATTTCACCAGGGAACCAGGGAACATATGAAAACATTAGCTAACGCTAAGTATCAATTTATTCCTAATATCTCAAATGTTAGCTAGCATGGTAATACATCTGGTTGAATGGTGATAGCTAACTGTCACACAAATACAACATTTTTTGATATCAATTTTTTGATAATTTTTTGACATACAGAGTGTACATAGCCACTTTAACATATAGATTACAGTGCTGGGTATTAGGTCTCATTGTTGCTGTCACATCTGTTAAATTTAGATTTGTTAGGAATTTTGATCACTCAAAGAGTTGACTTATGCCTTTACAAATATAGGATTATTAAAAGTGTTAGGTGAAAGAAAAACCCAAGCAAAGTAGAGATACTTTAAAACCAAACTTATGTACAGCAACAAAGTAATAAATGTGGTTTTTGTTACATATATTGCATACTTCTGGGAAAACCGATTCTGATTTGGGCAAATAGCTAAAATTAAGAACAAATTATTTTTGACCAACATAACCTAAATGCAAGTATTACTCCAAAAAAAGTCTACAGTGTGTTGCACTATTTAGAAGTAGAAATCTTAGCAAGTATTTTTAAACAAACTGTAATATTTGGTGACGTTCCATGCAGAATGGAGAGTCTTAAAAAAATACATTTAAAAATAAGCAAATTTTAGTGCAGAGGAATTTTTAGATTTCGCAATTTCATATACAAAATTTCCCCATTTCAAACAATGAACTTCCATATGTGTAAATTATATAAATGATGTCAAAATATTATACAAGAATTTGGAGATGCTAGAACAGTTCAATTTATGATAAGATAGACCTTGTTGATCAAGTAGAAGGGAATTTCTCTCCATTATTACTAATGTAAGTGACTAAATATGGAAAGCCCAAAAATGAGTCCACTTGAAATGATTTTTATGTAAGACAATGTTGTTTCTATTCCTCAAAAAAGTTTTTCTGAAAAAAAAAAGTCAATATAAGGCCTTATGTTTAAGAGACAACAAAAGAACATGTTCTTCTTTTAGTAAAGTCACAATAAAAAAAAAAAAAATAAAAAAATAAAAACGTAAATGAGTACAATTTTATAGTATTTCTTGCTAAATGTTCAACGTTTAAAAGAGTTCCTATTAGTAAACTTGATCATATACCACACATTCACACAATCTCTGTCTTCCTCTCCAGGTTTCCTCAACCTGAGTGTGTTCCCCTCCAGCATCCCCATAGAGGAGGAGGACGTGCTGCTGCGCTGCGTAGTCGACCGCATGCTGTACTCCAGCCTGAGCTGGTATCGGGTGCTGAATGTGTCCAACCCGGCCGAGATGCCTACCACCGTGCCTTGTGCCAGCCTCAGCCTGGCGCCCCTCACCCAGCCCAACGCCACTATCGCAGGCCTGCAGGGTTCCAACGTAACACTGGACCTGTCCTTGCCCATGGTGAGCCGGCAGGATGAGGGTTTGTACGCCTGCCGCATGGAGAACGCTGACAGCAGTGAGAGAACATGCTTGCTACACAACCTGCGTCTCCGGGGTAAAGAGTTTTCAAAGAGCTTTCTAAAATCTTAGAGCGTAGTTATATGTGGTATCCTAGAGTGTAGTTAAAATATGGGGTTAAAATATTTCTGCTCGTAATTTTGCTCTTAGCTCTGGAGGCGCCCTGGATTGTGACCAACTTGAGTGATCAGAGGGTGAACGTGAGCGATTCCACCATGCTGGTGTGTGAGGCAAGGGGCACGCCGACCCCCATCATCACCTGGACCAAAGACAACCAGACTGTCATTAAGGGATCTGGTGAGAGACTGTTTGATTTTGGTCAGATCTTTGAGGAAAATGTGATTATGAATATATCAGACTTGTTATCAAAAGGAGTATATGAATCAGCACTTTGTAGTACTGCTTTTTCTATACCATTCTAAACACTGGTCTATTTGTCATTAAATACAACTGCGTCTAAGTTGTCATAATCATGCTGATTATGTTTGGTGGCCTGTGATTTGTGAAATGATTTTTAGGCGTTATTCTGGCTCAATCAAATCGCATCCTGACCATCCAGAGAGTAAAGAAAGAGGACAGTGGTCTATACACATGCACAGCCTGCAACAAACAGGGCTGTGAATCCATCCAGGCCCAGCTTATAGTGGAGGGTAAGTGTTTTGTTGTATATTATGGTTTAGAGTTAAGACTCCATTGCAGTCAAAATTAGTGGAGATTCATTTAGGTTAATTAACATCATCACATACAGTGGGGTTCAAATGTCTGAGAGGACTAATGAAAATGCTTTCATTTTGGCATTCTTTTTCAACTTTACACCAAGGTTTTCATAATAAATAATATTATCAGCAATAACTGATAATGTGAAAAGTAGAACCTTAGAAACATTTACATGAATTTCAGAGTTTGTTAGTATTTGGAATGCCCCCTTTTTTGCTTTAAAGACAGTTTGCACAGACTCCACAAGTTTGTGCAGAACCTTATGATCCATTTTAGATCAAATCCATCAGAGTATCGTCTGAACTCATGCTTCAATAGAAGAGATTAGACATGAGGAAAATCTGACTGTTTGTACAAAGCACTTAACATGGTCAATATCACACATTTGTGTACATAAATATGATTTCAGACTTTTTGGACACCACTGTATATGTAGGAAATGGCTGAACAGCAGTATTTTGCTTCCATGTCTGTCTTTTGCTCTTTGTTTATGGAGTTACAAAGTCATGTAGTGATTTTGATTCCGGTGTTTTGGTATATCATGTCAAAAAACTCGTTCATTCATCTTCAGTAGGTGCTTTATCCTGGTATCCTGGGCGTGAGGCAGAAATACACCCTAAACAGGATACCAGAAGCACCATTCACACACTCATTCACACCTAGGGGAAATGTAGAGTTGCCAGTCCACCTACTGGCATCATGTGTTTGGGAGGTGGGAGGAAACAGGAGAACCTGGAGGAAACCCACATGAGAACATGCACAGAAACTACACAGACAGTAACCCAAGCTCAGGGCTGAACCTGGGACGCTGGAGCTGTAAAACGGTAATGCTGCCTGCTGTGCAGCCAGGAAATTAGGGCTGGGATATCGACGAGCAATTAGATTTTTAATAGAAGATGTTAACTTCACTTTAAGAAAGAGTGCTGTTCTATTAATGTACAAAGCTTAGTTTACTTTAAAAAGTTTACTTGTAATAGTAAGAGGTAGACAATAACGCTGTTTGATGGAATGACATGACCAAAACAACAAAGACTCAGTTTTGACAAAATTGGCAGATACTTCCATTTGTGTTATTGGAGCGATGTAGTATGGACATCCTCTGTAATACAGGAGCCATGTTGTGTGTTTTTCTGCTTTAATATTCTTTGCATATGTAAGATTACCTGGCAAGGCAAGAAATGCCATTATATAATAAACAAGCAACCCTTATGGACAGGTAGTCCTGTTTATAACTGATTAGTAGCCAATAATAATAAAAAAAACTCATAGCAGTAGAATTTTGCTTCTTTTTGGATTGACTGGGCTTGAGGTTAGCTCTTTCAGATTCTGTTTCTTGTCTGAGATGGGAGAATTGTTTTAAAGTAAAAATAGCACTATTTTCAGTCAGCCAGGAAGAGGGCTGTATGGACGCACATCCTTTTGGGAGCACTAAAAAAAAAAAACAGTACATAGTCCCAGAATAGAAAGACCGAGTTGAAGCACCCACCTCCTCTCTAGAGGGGCCCGAGAGAGAAAGAGATCACAAGGAGACACAAAAACAGGGTGAGTAGTGTTAACAGAGACACGCTGAGTGTACGTGACTTGTCTCTCGACAGTATTGCTCGTCACCGTCACAACTACTCCAGCTAGCTCATTAGCGAGAGTATTCGCCTTTTAGAGTTTAGAAGGGAGAGTAAAATAACTATAAAGTGTTACTAAAAGTTATTTAGAATTGCAGGGTACATGCAACTATAATAGTTTAATAGTTTTTATAAGGTTTCAAGCTTTTAAATGAACATAGGAGAGAGAGAGAGAGAACCAGCTAGCCTGTAAGAAAGAAGACTTGAAATAAAGAAGAACAGGTAGAGAAGAGGGGTGTCAGTAATTAATTGATTAGCAAAGAAACTTTAATAATGTGAGAGATAATGAGAGACCGAGCCAGAGGCTGAAAATATGGAGGACAAAAGGAAAAAAGGCAACGATAGACTTCAACAGAAAAGGTTCATGCAAGCTTATTTTGATTAGATAAAATGTTCGGTCAAAACTTGCATTTCTCACAGAGTTGCAGCTACTGTAACTCCTCCACAAGCAACCCATATTCATACCTGTACTTGTCAAAAAAAAAAAAAATCATATTTATTGGAATAAATCACCGGCTCATAATAAACACATTTATTTTTCTTTTTGGTGTATAATTTTTGCTGAAAGCTAAAACTGCTATGACTATCAATACAGTTTCGATATTAGTTCGTTTCACGATATCTTTTTAATTTTATTATTGGTTTTAGTCTGTAAATGATATAGTGTCATATGAATTGCCACTCCATTAGGCGTTTTATAGTCTGTTTCATGAGTATAATTAGTTTGTTTATATATTAGGTGCAGAGGAGAAGATGAACGTGGAGCTGATTGTGCCGATTGGTGCTGTGGTTATCGCCATGTTCTTCTGGCTTCTCATTGTCTTTGTCATACGCAACAGAAAACGGGTAATATTTCACTTTCAATCTTTCAGTCTCACACACACTCTCTTTGCCCACATGTGACAGGACTGCTTAGGCCACAGCTCCCTTTTTCCTTTGTGAGTTCCTTCAATTATACGCCCTATTCAGGGTTATGAACCTTCCTCCTCCCCATGTCCCAGCAAGCTTGCATACTATATGTATGGGACAACCTGGGTGGGACTTGGCTTCTCATTGTAACTCACAACTAACGAGGGATTGAGGGTCACTCACTGGAACTCCTAAAGGGGTAAATGCTTATGTAGATGCCTAGAGTCATGTCTTTTTAGTCACTCCCACTCACTGACTCGTAACTAGATTGTCCTTGAATTTCCTCATGCAATATTTCATTTTCCTTCTGTCCTTGTCACTCTCAGCCCACTGATGGAGATATGAAGACAGGCTACTTGTCAATTATCTTAGATGCAGAAGACATGCCAATGGACGAGCAGTGTGAGAGACTCACCTATGATGCCAGCAAGTGGGAATTTCCCCGTGAACGTCTCAAACTAGGTGAGCTTGAGACCCATAACTCAGGATGTGCCTTCAAACATGGAAATCTATATTAACTCAAGAACAATATTGAAATAAGAGTATTAAACGTAAATAAAAATGAGGTCTGTTTAATGAAGCTTTCCAAAAAAGTGCATATTGTAAAATATATAATCAAAAAATACAAAATGTAACAATGAAATCGGTGACTCTAGGGGAACCGCTGGGTCGAGGGGCATTTGGTCAGGTTCTGGAGGCAGCAGCATTCGGCATTGAAAAAGCCACCACCTGCACTACAGTAGCAGTGAAGATGCTAAAGGGTAGGTGGATTTCCTTCACTTTTTACATCCTCACTACCATGAAGGCCAACCAGTTCTGTACCATTTGACGTGATCTTATTTTCATAAACTAATTGGGCCCTTCTAGATTTCAGTACTTAATAACATAATAATAAAATTAGCATTTCTGGGTGAGGTATGCCTTTAAAATAATCATTTAAATTATCTACCCATCTGCATCCAAACTAGGCAAAGTGAACTTTTGTTTATCTATACACTGGGCATGCTTGGTACTTAAACTTATTCTAGTAGTTACAGGTGATTTCCTCAAGCAGGAAAATGCAAGCAGCCTCCCTGGTGCCTGTTTTCCCTCTTTATTGCCACTATATATTACCCAGATGCCTTTATAAGGAATCAGAAATCCAAAAAACATTTTACAATGGAGTGTTAGCATTTTATTCTGCATGCTAGATGTAGTGCTAGATCAAGCTTCCAAATTAGATAAACCATTCTTTCATCAGGTGGGCTATGAGAGCACATCTTTGGTAAAGTGTTGGCTTTTATACTCTGTATATTCTTGAAAAGATCACACTAAGATCACACTATCAATACAATTTAAGCACAATGATGAATTCTACCAAGAAATCTAGCTAAATAATAAACATTAAGTGCTCCAAACTGAATGCCAACTCCTAGCTAGATTCTTGCTTCTCCTAGCTATGTTTGGACAGCAATAATTTGTGGCTTAGATCCTATGGATAAAGATAATCTCCACCACTTAGCACAATTCTGCTTCCTCTTTCCTCGCCTTCCTTCTTCTTCTTGTTCTTTGCTTTCTTTTTTGGCTTCCAGACAGGAAAGTTCTATTCGTTTTGAAAAGCGTGACAATTCAAACTAAACTTGGTGAGATAGGCCCCCTTTGGGATTGTTCCTAGTAAAGCAGTGTACATTGCCCATCAGAGGATTTGGGGGAGTTTAAAATTTGACATTTCCATGGACTTAGTGTTGGCTTTCCGGGAGCCTCCTCAAAACTCAGGGCCCCAAGCAATTGCCTGCCTTGCCTGTCCTGTAGCTATGAAATAATTGTAATGTGTAACATCTGCCCAACTACAGAGGGTGCTACCTCCAGTGAGTACCGTGCCTTGATGTCCGAGCTGAAGATTCTTATCCATATTGGCCACCATCTCAATGTGGTCAATTTGCTAGGTGCCTGCACCAAACCAGGAGGTGAGTCCACTTTATCATATCTAAACACGTGATATTCCTAATGAAAAACACTCCACACAGCAGAGTTTGAAGCCACACTTATGAACTGCACACATTTGCCTGTGTCTGTACGCTCTCTTTAATAACAGTACTTCTAGCACACTCAAATCACTTTGTAGGAAATGTGCAAGTATGTTTATTTTTTGATGGAGCCATGGTTACAGTGTAAGTTCTCTATTAAATCTATACATATCTCTAAACCACAAAAAAGCTGCCATTACTCTGAAACACTGTAAAAGCTCTTTAACTTCTCCCTCTCTCTCAGGTCCATTGATGGTAATAGTGGAATACTGTAAGCATGGTAACCTCTCCAGTTATCTGAAGAGCAAGCGTGGAGAATATAGCCCCTTCAAGGTAAATGAACCCCGGCCCTTCAAAACATGGGGAAAGATGTCTTTAATGTGGCTCCATTGATCTGTTTACTTCTTATGTCATTTGGCAATCCTTCAAAGTAACAAGCATAAAAATTAAAACATCATGATTTTTTGGTTCACATGCACTCTTCCTGTGTGTTGTTTCAGAAGCATAGGCCTCGGCTGATGCAGGACAGAGCTGGTGGAATGGAGGAGGACCTGAAAGAAGGAGATCTGGGTACGGGCACTACTGCTCGACTGGACATCTGCACTGGCACTGCCATCTGCTCTGGACTGAGAAATGAGTGGAGCACCAATCCTCAGCAGGATAAGCAAGGTATTGCCAATCTTAGACAAACTGATCTGTCTGACTGTAGATCTTGATAATCTTGGATTGTGTCACTCTTAGCATTATACAAATGTCCATTTTCCTAAGCTAGTACTTAGTTTATATTCATAAATAGGCACTAGGAATGAATGTCAGTGTGAATATTTATGAATTTGAAAGCAAAACAACCCCAATGTTCAAACCCTTAAGCACCCAGAACTTCCAGACTTACATTTCTCTTACACTCTTCCTGTATTTTCTACATTTCCTGTATTTTCATAGTAGCTACTGATTAATTCATAGAAGATACTAATAAATTACTATATGTTCTGCTTTTTGTTGCCCATGCAAATTACATAGATAGATATACAATATATGTCCAAAAATTTGTGGACACCTGCAGTTCACACCCATATATGTGGCTCTTCTATATTCGGCCATATAGTGTATATCACTTATATGATTTATGCCACTTTTATTCTTATTCTTATTATTATTTACACATTTTTAAATTATGTATAAATTTTTAAAAATTTGATATAACAGCTAAATGAAGAAAGCATTTCTCCTAGAAGTGTTATTTCATTTAGCACTAATGGTAATGTTTGTGTAATCTTTTTAAAATAATATGATAGCCCTGATAGACACTTTTACATTTGTCGGTGTTTCTTCAGTATTCCTTTGCCTTTATCAGCTTCATAGAGATTCTAGACAAAAAGGTCACATGAGATGATTGACATTTGCAATGACTTCATTTAAAGATGAAATACTTCAGTGATATGGTTCTTCTTGCTTCTTGCCACATGACTATAATGCAGCTGTCGTTGTTATGAATCTGTGTGCTGCAGAAAGTTCAGACTGGGATCAATTAACTATGGAGGATCTCATCAGCTATAGCTTTCAAGTGGCCAAGGGAATGGAGTTCCTCTCCTCTCGAAAGGTAACTCTCAAAAACATCGTTGTATATGTGTGTATATACAGTATGAGTGTGTGTGTAAATTTACCACTTTTCTGTGCATCTGTCAGTGCATTCACCGGGATTTGGCAGCTAGGAACATTCTTCTTTCCGAGAATAACATTGTGAAGATCTGTGACTTCGGCTTGGCCAGAGACGTGTATAAAGACCCAGACTATGTCCGCAAAGGAGACGTAAGCACACATATATGTTCTCTCATGAACTATAACAGCACATTATGTATATGTAATGTCTTCTTTGGAACTATTGAAGAACTTCATAGTAACGTCAAACCTAATCGCCCTCTTAGGCACGTCTCCCTCTGAAGTGGATGGCTCCTGAAACAATCTTCGACCGTGTATATACAACACAGAGTGATGTGTGGTCCTTTGGAGTACTACTCTGGGAGATCTTCTCCTTGGGTGAGGGAGTTTGCTGTCTTACTATACTTCATTAAACAATCAGTTTTTTTGTAGGTAAATTTATTTGAAAAATTGTCCACCCCCTCACCTGTCCTTGAAAAATTGCAAAACAATGTATGTAAGTTTTACATTTTATGTTCTAATAAATTTGATTATTGTTGTAAGCTTGAGTCTTTATAATTAGAGCATATTGTAAGCATTTTAACAATTACTATACCCACTATATATTACAGAGTAATAATCCTGTACTGTACCTGTTGTTAAATGCAGGTGCTTCTCCATATCCGGGAGTAAATATTGACGAATCGTTCTGCAGGAGGCTAAAAGATGGTACCAGGATGAGACCACCTGACTATGCCACCCCTGAAATGTAACTATACTTCTCTTGCAGTCAAAGTGTTCAGATAAATGCAATATATATTAGGTATACATTAAATATACATATAGTATACAAATTTTTGTAGGCTGGTATGAGTATTTTGGCATTTCCTGGCATTTTCTTAGTAGATTCTAGTAGATATTTTATTTACAATTTTTCAAAGATTTAATACACACAACAAAATGGAGGAGTGAAAAGAAGAAAGGAAGGGGAAAAAAAAGGCTGTCTCATGTATATGGGCTTCAAAATTGAGAGTAACTGATGTGCAGCTCCAATGGTGGGCATTGATTTGGGGTTATAGGCCTCTTCTAGAGCATTTAACAAGGGTCCCCACACATTTGGATTTAAGCTCTTTAGCACGTAGCTGTTCCATTTGTATGGTGAAAAGCATCTCAATTAACCATCTCTTAAAGCAAGCAGGGTCCAGGACCTTCCAATTTAAGGATATTATCTTTTTGGCTGCAATCACACTAACCATTGGGGCCTGTTCGTGTGTAAGAGGGCAAGGTGATTGTCATAACAGAGCAACCAAAAAGTGTGAAATTATGATCTGGCTGGATATTTTTTTTATACACTTTTGAAAACAATTTGAAAATGTTAGACCAGAAATCATGCAGCGAACTGCAGAACCAGCATAAACCTGACAGAGAGCCCTCTGCAGTGTTACACCTATGGCACCGTGGAGACACAGAATCGTACATTTTGCTTAACCTAGTTTTGGAATAGTACAGCCTGTGTAGACCTTTGAACTGAATAAGTCTGTATTTGGGATTTATAAAACAACTCTGGATTCTAGACAGCCTCTCGTCATATAATAGAGTCTGATTGTTTTAAAAAAAAAGCTAGAGGCAAGTAAATGGGGAGATCTACGTAGCTGTTTTCCCAGGTACTAGATAAACAACTAGATAGACAATTTTGATTCATTCAGGGAATTCTGAATGATTATCTTACAAATTAAATGCCAGTGTCCAGTATAAGCCGTCCACTGTGATTCATTGATCATTGATGTTGCCTGGAATAGCAACGTTCAATATTTGCTCGCTCTTCCCAGAGATTTATTGATTCAGTTACCCCTCCCAGTATTTAGGATCTCTATATTCAAGTTTGAACATATATGACTCAATGTCCCTGAATTGTGTATTGGGAACAATACGGTTCACTGGAGTTCATAAGACTCTTGAGCAATGCATCAAATGTTTCAGAAAGCCGGAAGCAAATGTGTCACATAGCTGAGATCATGGGAATTATTGTTTTAGGAATTAGGAAAAATGTGTTGGTCACCCACATTATAACAGAGAGAAACTTCACAGAGAGCTTTTATGTGACTCAACTGATCAAGGACAATCATATCTACAGGGACGCTGGTGAGTTGATGAGTGCAACAGATTAATGTCTTGATTGACAGTATAGTGAGATATGTTTGTCCAGGATTGATTCAGCCATTTACTCTCCGTGAAGTTCATATCTGCTGTAACATAGATATAAATGAAACATTTCATTCATTTTTATAGACAACTAAGAAATGCTTCCACTTGATATAATAGGATTGAGGTCCCCGCAGTAAATTCAACAAAGGTGTCAGTAACATCAGTAAGAATCTCAGTAAATGCTTTGTAAAGTTCCACAGTGAAAATTTGTTTGTACGACTTCTATATTTGCGACATTAATTTTTGTTTATGAGGCAGTGTGTAATATTGCATTAACACTGTAATTTATGTACAGCTGTAATCCGGTTGTGCTTTAATTACAATCTGTCATGTTTCAGCTATCAGACCATGTTAGACTGCTGGATGGATCATCCACAGGACAGACCCACTTTCACAGAACTAGTGGAGCATCTGGGCAACTTGCTACAGGCCAGCGCTCAACAGGTTCCCTATGGTTTTCATTGTTTCATTTTATGCGTTTATTGGTAACAGGGATTTTCTGTGATAATGACAGCATGTTTGAGTGTTATGTATGGTATGTATGGCAACAGATCTCAGTGTATATTTTTCATGATGTAGGATGGTAAAGACTATATTCCACTGACAATGGGGGATGTGGATGGGGGATCAGGAGTCCCCCAGCTCAGAGTGACATCATATAACAAAACACCAAATGCAAAAAGCATGGAGACCCAGCTTAACTATGATAATGCTCCATCAGTGGGGTTAGTATATATATACACACACACACACACACACACACACACACACGAAGGCATATATACATGTACCTGAACCTGTGTTATTATGTGACTGTCCTTTCAGATATGCTCAGCATAAATTTGAGGACATTCCACTGGAACAGAGTGCCATAATGGTAAAGTTTATGGATAAATGAGGGCTGAAAAGCAGTTCTGGCAGCTTTTTTTGAAAGACAGCTATGATGATTTATGAATGATTTCTTTCTCATCTGTAGAATGGTCAGATGGACTGTGATGTCGGATTATCACATGATGAGATGAAAGCGCTAAATCATCAAGCTCACAGGATGGCCACATTCAGGTGAGATTCCAGCCATTTCCCCTCAACTGTACAAGTCATGATATGGAGGTGCACTAACTTTAATTCTTCCCTCAGCCCCCTGCTACGATGTAAGAGTAAGGAATCTGTGGCCTCTGAATCATCCAATCAAACCAGTGGCTACCAGTCTGGCTACCACTCGGATGACACAGAGGCGCCTGTGTATGCCAATGAAGAGATGATCCTGAAGAGGGACATTTTGAAGAAGCCACCATTCCCCAAGAGGGATGACAAGTTTAGCACTGAGGTCCGCTATAGTACTCCGCCTGTTTAATAGGAACCACCCATAAACTCACAACTATATGACTATACAAAGTGTTGGTCTAATTGTAATTGTGTGTTGTTTTTTTAACTTTCCGCCTGGAATAGCAGACTCGCCCGTTTACACCGAAAGCAATAAAAAACAGATAAGGTTCTGCTTATGATAGGTTGGTGCTTAGCCAGAGATTCTAGTCCATGCTACAAAGCAGTTATTTGATTTGAGCACAGCTCTCCTCACATTCTCTTGATCAGTGGCATTATAGTTTTCTCTATAGTGTTTATTTAATATGATTTAGTCAGGTACATTTATTAAAGTCAGTAAATCTCCTTAACATTAAAAGTGCTGCATGCACATGCCTGTAAAAGTATGCTGAGATTTCAAATTATAATCACTGAGTATAACACACATAACATATAGCATTCAACTGACCACTGAGCTGAAACCTACAATTCATTTCTATTTATCTTGCAATTTAAGCCTCCCTTTTTTAGGAAAAAATAAATGTAATATATTTTGTGGGTGCAGATAAGCTGTATGTGTCTGCTTTGCTGTAAATGTGTTCATTTTAATTGATTTAAAGGTCACACCTTTTGGAGAAAGCTTTGGAAATGTAATCATTGTTTACACAGACTGCAGAGCTGCTCACTGAGACCACTCCCACTTCCTGTAAAAAGACACACCCACTTTCTGGTCACTTTCTGAGTGACCTAATGTTTTTTTTCTGTATTTATGTTTTGTATTGTTTTCCTCTGACATTTGGCCAGCATCTTATCAAATCACGCGCAACAAAAATGTCTCTCGAATGTTCTTTCCCTTGCCTCTTATTCTTCTTTCCATTATGCTTTTCGTTTTTTCAAGGTTTGCTTCCTGAATGTACAGGTTATTAAGGGAGGACCTTAATGTAGGTTACGTAATAACAATGTATTTTATTAAACTTGTCCTAAACACAACTAGTTTTCTAAAATAAACTTTTATCGAAAATATTTCTACTAAATGTAGCTGTCAGAATTTGTTATCTTCAGTAGTATCTTCAAACTACTTTGGAAAATTTTAAAGGCAGAGTATAAAGGACCATGTGTGTGTGTGTGTGTGTGTGTGTGTGTGTGTATGTGTGTTTGTGTGTGTGCATGCCAGTGTTTGGGTGTGTGAGTCAGGTTGTGAGACCCCTCTCTTCCTGTATCTGTTTTGCAATGGCCTTGAAGAGACAATGCACTCAAAGTTATTTTCTAATGTACTGTATGTGTGTGTTTATGTGTATGTGCGTGTGTGTGTGTGTAGACAGACAGACAAAAATATTATAAATATAAAATATTAATTATATCTGTGTATGTGCATACTTGTGCATGTGGTTTTGGGTGGGTGTGAGAAAATAAGACCAGCAGTTTGTGCATCCTATTGTTTCATTGTTTTTGTGGATATGTGTGTACTTTTGTGTAGGAAATAACATCCTTCCATCCTTGAACTTTTTCTTAGAAGCACTCAGCTCAATATGACTACCCAGAATAGCCAAGGCCAGATATATCGGGCGGTTGCCAATTTAATATGAGCGGACTGGCATTGCATGAAAGTAGGTTAGTTCAACTCAAAAATATGTTTCACTACTACGTGACTATATTTTACCACCATTGGTGGCTAAAGGCAGAATG
>CM075021.1:3047450-3068933 GCA_037576675.1 Pangasius sanitwongsei | reverse complement strand
AGGTTAGTTCAACTCAAAAATATGTTTCACTACTACGTGACTATATTTTACCACCATTGGTGGCTAAAGGCAGAATGATGGGGCATGACGGCTTCACTTCATATTTCACTGAAGTTTAGACTGGATTGAATTTTAGGATATACACAACATAATCCTGAACTTCCTGATTCAGCTTGATTCTTTACTACTGCTTGTACCTTTCTGAATTTGTAAGTCACCTTCTGCTGCTGTGGACTCACATGCATACCTTAAAGCAGAGCTTTTCAAATCCTTTTTTCTGGGGGCCAAATTTTTAAATGCTACATTATATGGGGGCCAAACATTTTTCCATGTGCCATTATTCTTTCCATTAAATGTATGTAAACTTGACACTAAAGCATTTATACATTTTGTTAACAGGCTCTTTCTTTTAGCAAGGATCCATGCCACGCACAGAGATGCTGTGCTTGCTTTCAATTGGACAGTCGAATGATGGTGACCCTGCTGTGCTCATAGAAAGCTGTTAGACTTTGAATTTTGTGCTGATGAACATTCAAAGCCACTGGATAATCGGTATTAATGTTTGAGTGCTTTGGCTTGAAGCACCTCCTCAGGTTATAATCCTTTAGCACAGAAATACATTCATTACAAAGCAAACACACTGGCTCCCCTCCTTGCGATTTCAATGAACAGATACTTTCCAGTCCGCTTGCTGTTGAAATTATCATTTTAGGTAGCCTGGATTCATTGTTTTAAAATAATCTCACCTGGATACTAGGGGTGTAATGATGCATCATGACGTGATGCAATGGGACGCAAAAAAATTGACGATGTGCATTGCGGGAATCAGCATTCTATTAAATACGCATCTAATTCTGCAGCTACCCATAACCCCAATCTGTCCAACATACAGAGTTAAAATATATACAGCACGTTGAGCCCCATACCTCCGAATCACCATTATGCACAAACATTATATGTTATATGGTTAAAGGACCACATTAGAATAGTTAAAAAGCTTTCAAGCCTTCAGTAGCTTTCAAATGACACCAGCTCTGCACCACTGTGATCTACAGTTCCCAAGAAAGAGGTCACATAACCGGGCATTTTATCTAGCTTTGGAGCTTTATTTCTGGTAAGAATGATGCCTCAGGCATCGGAGCTCATTATGTTTCAAGCGGTTATTTTCCTCAGGTCAGAGATTTTCTATATTCAGTCAAATGTTTGCAAGAATGATGAACCTGTAGTACAATTTATTTACAATATTAAATCTCTAGCAATTTTTAATTTATTTATTTTTATACAGACAATATGCACATTGCTTTGCACTGTTTAGAGTCAGAAATAAAAAAGAAGTCTTTTCAGTCATAATTGTCAGGTGGCAGAGAGACTGGCAGTTGCAGGTTAAGTTTCTTTATTTCTGAACAGGCTAACAAATCAAAAACGAGGAGCAGGGTCAAAGTCAACAGACACGCAGAAGTCAGGTGATGGGCGAACAGAGTTACTTGGACAAGAGACACAGTCATGAACCAGAAACCCAGTCATAACCATAAACGCAATAGCACTGAGATTTAAGGCTTGGTATAGAGGGTACAGAACACTGAGTGTATACTTCACAATGAGCAAGTGGATTGAGACTTAAGTAGTGTGAGTTGATTGTGACATTGAGTCCAGGTGTGTGCAGTCAGAATGACGGCGAATGTGAATGTGACAGAGTTTGTGATGGCTGGGTGTTGTAGTCCTTGGCGGCCATGTTTGTAGGCCGTTTTGGCCTGGAGAGCAATGCTGAAGATAACGGAGTGTATCTTTACACCCCTACTGGATATTGTAGACTTACTCCATCTTAGACCTGGTGATGTAATCATGACGACTGTCCTGTGCTTATCCCAGAACTCTTATTCACAGTATGTTCAAACTGAACATACTTCCAACACACTTAGTAATGTTTGTCTTTACTTTTCTACACCTGTATACTGTAATGATTTATAATCCCATTAATCCTTTTGAGTCTGATTCCTCTCAAGGTGTCTCAGGGAGCTTTTCCTTGCCATTGTCTCACCATTTGGGATTTATTGTTAAATTAGGATTTATTGCACAATAAGGCATAAAATGCCTCATATGGCATTCCATATTTTTTTTTAAAAGCATATTTACAGGCCAAAATGTACATTTCAGAGTGACATATTGTGGTTACATCAAACTGTCAAACAGTGGCATTAGACTTATTGCTGGTCCTCACTCAAAAATCACATGCAACTGAGACACACCTCTGTTTTAGGAAACGTTGTCCTGTATGAGTAAATCTCGCTTAAATTCTGAATAACGCTTAAGTCTGTAGTTACCTCTGTGGTTTGAATACTGATGTGTGCAATTTTGGTATTTCAGTATATAGCCCATGGGGCCTATTTAACTATTTAAATACAATGTATTGATATGGTCTACTAAAATATGTGATTTGTATAACTGATTTTGCCTGCCCCGACAACAGTCCTTCATCTCATTCATTCATCTTCAGCAAACTCTTTATGGATGGTATGCCATTCCATCGATGGGAACCATACACACACACACACACACACGCTACTTGCTGTACTGCTTTGATCATTTTTGTTTGAAAATAAATTAAGAAGTAAAGTTATTTGCATTTAATAATTTTTCAGTTTGTTTTTGTGTGTGTGTGTGCGTGTGTGTTTGCTAATGAACACCCTGCACACACACACACACACACACACGCACACAAAGTTATTTACATTTAATAATTTTTCAGGTTTGTCTTTGTGTGTGTGTGTGGGTGTGTGTGTTTACCGATGAACACCCTGCATTTTTTTCCTTTAATCAAGGCCACGACGAAGCTTAATTTTTGTGCAACAGAGGAAATAGTTGCAAGTTGAAAGAGATTTGTTTCCTACAACACAGTTTTCCATGATAAATATAGACATTCATACACACACACACACACACACACACACAGCTGTGTTATATCCCCTTTCTCAAGTAGTGGATATTCCTCACTAATACGCTTGGGACATGCCTATAAGATAAAAATAAGCCATGCTTTGTTATGATTGTCCCTTCTAAGTCCATAAATCAAATAATCACCCATCGCATACTTGATTCTGTCCGTTGATTAACTGCATTTATGTATGTATTTATTTATTCAGGTCATAACTTGCAATCTGAGGTGTAGTGACAAGTGTTAATAAAGAGGAAGTCATTTGAGTTTCTGTGTAAAAAACACACTGAAGGGTTTTTTTTTTGAATACACAGATTCAAGTAGTAGCTTACTCTAGGGATATAAAGAGAAATGAATATAAAACACTAAAATAAATGGTAAAATTAATACATTTAGGTGTGCTAATGTTAATATATATTAAGCTTATTATTATATTTAATTGTTTTAAATAATTAGAATGTAACTTTTAAATTAATTCACCAGCCCTGCTTTGTACCATTATAACAAGCTATATGAATAATGTAAGAATGTTGCTTTGCATGTATTTGACTATATGGATATGATAATATAATAAAGTGAAACTCATTACTAATGACTGAGGTGTTAGTGTGATGTTCTTCAGTAGTTAATAATGATTTGGAACAGTACTACACATGGCAATTTATTAAAAAATATGGAAGTGTTAATGTTTCATTAATTATTTACACTTTTAAAAATAGGTTAATGGAGAATATTTGTTACTCATTGCTACATTACAACATTGTACCTTGGCTGGCTAAATAAAAACAACGCACTGACCCCGTGCTCCGAGAAGATATGTTCGTGTGGACAATAATCATATAGATATTTACATTTTAGACACTGTGGTACTGGAAAAGGTATATTAGGCAGTAGATTTCCATGAGGAGGGTAAGGCTTAGCTATTGAGAATTAATACTGATGTGATCAGCAATTAATAGTTATTAAAAAAAGCCATAGATAGCTAGTAGTTCTGCAGGAGAATGTAAGACATAATAGTAAAAACAATAATAAAACTACAGCTGATAATAAAAGGTTTTTACAGGGCTAATCAACTCCACCAAAAGTAGGTCTCCTCCTGGTGTGTGTCTAGTTTACTCAAACTGATAAAATGTTATCGAAGAATAATAAAGAGTAAGAAGTAAAGATAAAATGCAGGAAGAATAATACAGAGCAAACATGAAACAGCAATATACTTCTGGCGTGTAAGTAAAAAAAAAGAATAATAAGCATTTCTTTCAGGAAATGCAAATTTTGTTAATAATTTATTTTACTCTGACACTGAATTGTGAATGTATCCTATTTAGGCACAAAGTCCATGACCAGAATCACATGTGCTGTTCTTTGGGTATTTTTATTTAATTGCACAGTTGTGCAGTTAATAATCAACAGAGAAAGTCACTTCAGCAAATGATGTTGCACTACATCTGTATATGACATATGTAAAAGATTATGAATGTGTTATACAGACCCCCACTTTATTAGGAACACCTGTACACCTGCACATTCATGCAGTTATCTAATCATGCGGCAGCAGTGCAATGCAAAAAGAAAATCATGCAGATACAGGTCAAGAGCTTCAGTTAATGTTCACATCAAACATCAGAATAAAGAAAAAGTGTGATCTCTGTGACTTTGATCATGGCATGGATGTTGGCACCAGATGGGCTGGTTTGAATATTTCAGGAACTACTGATCTCCTGACCATTAACTTCAAACACAGCAGTCTCTAGAGTTTACACAGAATGGTGTGAGAAACAAAAACACTGAGTGACAGTTCTGTGGGTGTGAGCACCTTGTTGATAAGAGAGGTTAGAGGAGAATAGCTGGTTCGAGCTGCCAGGAGAACTATAGTAACTCACATATTTACTCTTTTCAATCGTGGTGAGCAGAAAAGCATCTCAGCACGCACAACACATCCAACCTTGAGGTGGATGGGCTACAAAAGCAGAAGAGCACTCTTGTCCACTCTTGTCAGCCAAGAACAAGAATCTGAGGCTATCATGAGCACAGGCTCACACACACTAGACAGTTGATGATTAGGGGAAAAAAATCACCTAGTCTGTTTCCAGTCTTCAGCTGTCCAGTTTTGGTGACATAACTGCAAGCATTATGCATTTCCCTGCTGCCACATGATTGGCTGATTAGATAACGGCAAGAATATGCAGGTGTACAGGTGTTCCTAATAAACTGGACCGTGAGTGTACAGTGTAATTACCACACATTTAACATAAAGCTATTTCCATTGTACTTGTACATGTATTTACCTGTAGTTACAGCATGAACATGCTGTGAGTGATTACAAATTACATGTTGTAATTACATATACTGAATCTTACCTTGTAATAAGGCCACTGTAGAACTGTTTATTTTAAAAGATCAATTGACGTCTGCCCAGACTGAGGCTTTACATCATCTGCAGCTGCAGCTACACACTGCATGCTGGTTCTCTTTGCTCAGAGGGAGACTGGTGTGATGAGTGAAGTGCACCACAAACCAGCCGTTCTAATGGTTCTCACTAGAACAAAACTAATACTCAAGAGGCCCAAGAAACATGCCGTACTGAATACACACAGCAGACTGGTGTTCAGCTACACAATATGCACACACACATACACAGAGACAACAACAACAACAACCCCCACACTTCATTTGTATAATCACTTTCCCAGTCATAAAACATGTTATAGTGCAATTTTGAAAGTTTCAAATGAAATAGAAAATGGCATGCACATCATACTTTTGTAATAATTTGTAACAATTAACCTGGCAGTTAGGAGATGATCACTAGCACCATCATGAGGCTACATAGTGTTATATGTCTACAAAGGGTTATGAAGACTATTTAGTATATAGGAATTGTGCTGACAAGAGATGTGCCTATTTATAGCTTTCCATTGTGTTGCCAGTAAAGTACTTAAAACTTACAGTTATTAACTGTAAAACATATTCACGGTCAACTACTTTTCAGATCTTTTCAGATAATTTTTTTTATATTACATTACTGTATGTTTCCAGTAATATACCGTAAATGCTGCAAGTAAAATACAAGTAAATATAATTCATAGTATAAAATAAAACATAATCCAATACATTTGCTCATTTGGCTGATGCAGGATTTAGCTGAAGGTTAAGCATCTTGCTCCAGGACCCAACCATGGCAGTGCTGGGGTCTGAACACTCGACCTTCTCATCTGTAACACAACAACTAACATAAAAGTCACCACAAGGAGAATTCTCACCATGTTCACCCCTGACACACTATACATCATGCACTATGAAGGTCTAAGTCTGAAGGTCCAAAATATATTTTTTGTGACACAAAGATTAATTAAACAAAAATACTGACCTTTATTACACACACTTTTGGCAGCAGTTAGAAAGATATGTTTCTATTAGCATTGTTTATTCTTTTTTTTTTTTTTTAATATTTCTCCCCATTATTTAGGGGTTTCGCAGCAAGGTCTGTAGTCCAGACCACTACTGCAAAGTCTAAGACCAAGAATAGCTCAGACTCAGAGTCAAGACCGAGTCATAAACGGTTTGAGGCAAAGTAAAGATTGAGTCCAAATGATAGCGAGACCGGTTCAAGATTGAGAACAAACACCTGGAACTTGAAATGGGGATCATATGTCATGAAGCTACACAAAATAGCCCATAATAAGTGGGCAGTAAAAGCAATATAGTTTGCAAAACTATTTACCAATAAAAACGTAAAAGATGTGACTGCGTACGTAATCATCCCTCTGTTGCTGGGAAACCTCTAAATAAGTTCAGACGTCACATAAATAGTGGTGTGGAGTTGATGTTTGTGCAATTAGTGTGATACGATCTCAATATAAATACACCTGTTCCTGGAAGGCCCTACAGTTTGTTAGAGAACATACCTAAGCAAATAGCATCATGAAGATCGACAAAGTTCTGGAGAAGTATCACATTTTTTATTTGTGAAGAAAAGGTGGCACAGTGTCACAGGGGATAGCAGTGCTGCCTCACAGCTCCAGCGTCCCCAGTTCATTCCTGAACATGGTTTACTGTCCGTGGGGGTTTCCTCAAGGTTCTTTGGTTTCCTCCCACTTTATATAAACATACAGGTATGTAGATTAGCTATTCTAAATTGCCCCTATGTATTAGTGGGTGTGTGGATGTGTGAATGCATATGTGAATGCATTGAGCCCAGTATTCCTGGGATAATCTCTGGAAGTACTGTGGCCCTGACCAAGATAAAGCAGTTAATGAAGATTAATAAATGAACATGTAAATAATTTTGCAAATGACAATTAATTCTAAATTAGCTAATGACAAGCTGATTTAATAAGTGAAGAATTCTGAATAATGTCATAGTTTATCATTATATTATAATATATACATTTGTCTATAATTATAATAACTTTAATGTGCTGTATTTGCTATACTGCCATTATCTGTGTACCTTTGCTTATTAGTGTCTTCTTCTAAATTTGCTGCACACTGCAGTTAACGATAATAGGAATTCTCAGTTGGACTTGCCTTTCTAGGCTATAGATATTTCGTAGACTGAAATTTTTTTTAAACAAAAGTCATAACCATGGCACACATAAACACTGTTTACTTTCACAGGGTTTTCATCAGTCGTAAAGATTAAAGAAGCTCAATCATGGCTGTGAGACCACCAGGAGGCGCTTCAGTCCATCACAAAAATGCTCGGGCCACCACTAACAAGGAAGCTAGTACACATTGTAGACATACTTAAAACATGCATGATGATGCTTTGAAATGTGATGTATGTAATACACACACACACACACACACACACATATATATATATATATGTGTGTGTGTGTGTGTGTGTGTGTGTGTGCAATAAAGAAATAATCTTCATTGTATATATATTTTCATGGATCAGGTGTTCATTCACTAGACACTGAACCTGTTTAGGCGTAAGCGTAAGCGTAAATGTCAACCTTTGGGAGTGCATTTAATTACAATCTAAGTAAATAAAAAAAGGCACTAAACAGTGCCATTTCTTGTCACTAGGGCCATCCCCTTAACCGTAAACCTTAAGAGTACATTTTTCTCCTGAGGAAAGTGAATGTAGTGTGCCTTCAAATTTATAGTAAATAATAACCACTACTGTACCCTGGAGGAGTTTTAAAGGAAACTACTTCCACATTCTCTGATGAAATGTGCATACTAAACACATACCATAGTTTTTTTTTTTTTAAAGAGTGTATGTCTGAAGTGTAAATCTCAAATGTCACTTCTGCCCCTCTCACTTATGCTCCTCCAGAGGAGCAACTGAAATTGCCTTACATAGATAAAGCCTTTAATTGCATTAAACACTATAGGTGAACGCCCTGGACACAAATTACATGCAAGAATGTGCCGTCTAACCTGAATCTAACTCTGAGGTTTACAAACACAGAGAAATCTAACTGCACAGAGGTCAGACTGCCACACTGAGGGCAGAAGGGAGATTAGAGAGAGGTGCTTTGAGAAGCTTAAGGTCTTATACTCTGCGTGTTTGATGTGTGTTAAAAGGTGTCAACTTTACTTTGTTTTTCATTTGCTGACAAAAACCTGCGTTTCTTACAAGGTTTTGAGTCACTGCAGCACAAATATCCAAACAGATCAATATAAATCGAATAAGCTTTAATCCTTCATGGATTAGGCTTTTTGTAATGAGTGGATATTGCACTAATTGACAAAATTTCATTTATCCAGTGAAAAATTGCTGTGTATGTGTGTATGTGTGGTTATGTGTGTGTGTGTACTGGGGATGGGGTGGGGTCTAAACTGCATGGATAGATTTCAAATCCTCACATAGCAGTATAATCACACTGATTACTGAATTATTGAAACAAGCAACAATTTGATAAAGGTAAAAAAAAAACCCAAAACAAATGGTCAGTGTCACCAAAATATGGTACGTTCTGTCTGTTTTTACACAAATACTTGAGAGTAGGAAAACCTTCCTGGACAGTAAAACTCCACATCTTATCACATTGGTAAAAATGATAATCTCATTTGAATATAATCTTTTAAAAAAACAACGATGAAAGTAAATTGTGTAGATTAAGAACAAAATGGTGATTCTGCCACTCTATATAAATCATTATATAATTCTTTGATTATAAACAAAGAAATTTAAGAAAATCTGCGTAATGAATGAGTCTTGCAACATTTGACAAACTTCACACTTCAGTTATCGACTCTTAAAAAAAGATTAAATCAAGAACTCTTCAGGTTGTCTTGCTTGGGAGGCTTTAAAGTTCTATGTATAAACATACAATAGATTGTTTCTCAATTAGAAACCATTTAGAAAGCCTAGAGCCAGTGGCAGCTCGTCCACAGTGGCAGGTGGGGCAGAGGCCAATCGTGCAGTATATCAGCCATTCAACAAATCTTCATAAAGCCCTCATTCACAACCCCATGCATTTTAAATTCTGCTGAAGTACTAATTACCTCTTTTGAGTAACAAACAACTTCTAAAAATGTTGGTATTTGACAGATATAAGTTCCACTGATTTGGTTGCCTCTGAGGATGATGTACAATCATTGTGGCAGAATGCTCAGTGCCCCATTTAGCTCCATAGAGTTATTATTTCACCTAGTTAAAAATGGGAACAGCTTCGAGTGTTAACAGAGGCCCCATCGGGGCAGGAATCACTCCACCCCATGCTCGCTCTATAGGGAGGGGCAACAGACAGGACAGTTAGTGACAATTCCTGTTCTGTGTACATTGTGACAATAGTGACATGAACCACATCTGCTGTATTGAATTTCTTTTAAAAAACAAATTCGAACATAAGTTATCAAAACAAACACTGCCATTTCAACAGGTTACAGTCCTTTCCCTGATTAAAAAGTATATGATTAGTACATTTAATCTACACTATTATTTAGCTAGCGAAGTAAATTGGTAGGTCGTTAATGTGTCTTTGGATGCAGTTATCAGCAACTGAACCATCATAATTGCACCAACTTCTTATAAAATTAGAACGCATGATTTCAATAAAGCAATACATCTGCATATCTGAAAGACAGACTAGCTAAATGTCAGAAATGTTCAGTTTGATCAGTTAAGGGGATTGTTTGTAATGTTTGACGTTTAGTTAGACTATTCGTCTGTGCTTGGGGCACTGGCTTTTAGACCAAACATCTACTTTTTTCTGTTCTCTTGTAAAAAAAAAAAAGGTGTGTATATTGTGTGTTTGCATTCAAGTCTTATTGACTCTCAACTGCTTTTTACGGAAAAAATTCACTAAGTGTAATAGCCTCACTTAATTGTATTTGAGGTTATGTTGCTATTTAATGTCATCCTCACCCACCAAAATCTATGGTCAAAAGCTGCCTTTATGCCTCGGGGGGTCCAAGGCTTCAATATATTTTGGTAATGTTAATACAGGCAAGCTGCTATGATATCTGAATGTCATTATATGGCATATAAGTGTTACTATAGTTTATTCTGGTATAAAAGCAATTATTTCTACTTGGTGAAGTAATGAAAAATGTACAATCTCTGCAATAAATTGAAATTAATGACATACAAGACACACTTCCACATACTCTGAAGCTCTGTTCAGAGAGTTAGGACAATTAGTACAGCGCTATTATGCTCCCCAAACCGTAATCAGTCTTGTCACTATACTGTTATGAGTTTCGATGGGATTTGAAGTCTCCCTTCAGTAATAAAGCCTAGCTACATCACATTTATAAATATGATCCCATTAGGTTTTGTGTGTGTGTATGTGTTTATGCAAATGGCAGGGTGTTGCAGGATGTTTTTTGTTGCTTCCATTACTCACTGTGGTTTCATGGTAATTTATTTTTCCTTCTGGGGAAATACTCCAAACCTGATGAGCAACTTCTAGGCTGCATGCATGCTCTACCCAGCTCACTAAACATTTATTCTTTATTGGAACGAATTCTCTGTGTGTGTGTGTGTGTGTGTGTGTGTGTGTTTGTGTGCGTGCGTGTGTGTGTGTGTGCTTTATAGACTGTATGCAAACTGTGGTGCTGTCTATATCAGATATATTAAGATCAGATTTGGCCAGTGGTCACATCAGTTTATACAAAATGATGCATAGTCACAGTAAAACAAATTATTTTATTAAACAATATTGAAACAATATTATTAACACAGATTTCAACATTGAGTACAAACTATGCATTTTCAAACATTTCAATATTTAAATTCTATAAACATATTATTCTGCGCCAAACACAGTGTCTGTTGGAGGGTTGTCAGTGTCTTGCTCAAGGGCCCAACAACAATGCTTTGGGATCTAAACACACAACCATCTGGTCAATAGTACAGACTCTTAACAGCTGAACTCCCACTCTAGGAAAAATTTAGCCTTCGTGGGTAAAGCAGGACATGCTAGAGCTTTGTGATATCCAGTTCATAGGTTTCATCCAAGCCAGAATAGCAGATTGGATAACTTTCGAAAAATTAGCTTAGACTCACATTCTGGATGAAATGCCTCCCACAGCACACACCTGAGCTTACTCTCTCTGAATCAGCTCAACCCATACAATGTTCAGTGAGCTTGTGTGTGTGTGTGTGTGTGTGTGTTTGTGTGTGTGCATGCGTGTGAGTGCCAGAAGCTAGTTGTGAGGTCCAGCTGTAGAGGAAGCTGCAGTGTTCAGGTCATCAGCTCACTTAATGGGAATCTCTAATCTCTAGCGTCACTCTTTGCTCTCCCACACAGCTGGACAAGAGAAAAACACTCGCAGACAGGAATAACAAACACACTGAGCACCAGACAATAGACCTAACACACACACACACAATGTAGAGAGTCCATTCAATGTAGTCAATGCAGGTTAAAGTTTTTTTTTTTTCCTGGAGGTAAAATTCACTGAAAATTTAAAAATGTTTGAAGACTTTGACCCTCTACTTTTCCTGTATGGCTGCTGTATGTATGTATGTATGTGTACACATATCTATGTATGTATGCCTCTATATAATGTATGATTTCAGAAGAGACAAAATCCAAGAAATGTCAGTATGCAAAGTTATGAGTGCCATTAAATATTTTTATAGTAATTAATAGAGATGGCACCAGTCTGATACTCAGGATCAGTATCAGGCCGATAACAGCAAAAAATGGTGGGCCAAATATCAGAAACACATATTACCTATAAAGAGACATGATTTTTTTTTTGTTAGGATTGATTTTATTATACTTTATACTTCATTTCATTTATTATATTTGAAATGTAGGTGATTTTTTTGTGTGAGAGAGTTTCACTGAGTAAATAAACCTGAGGTTTTGTGCAAGTCACTTTTTTAAGCATTTTTCTTGTATTTTTTAATTGAATGATATTGAGCTCTGTGTGTGTGTGCGTGTGTGTGTGCATGTGTGAATGTGTTTGCGTATGATGCTTGTGAGTTGTACTGTATATATTCCTCTACGGTCAAGTGGACTGTAGCGGAAGGAAGCTTGATTTCCCTGTCCTCTTGAGGATGTCGCCTACAGGAACAGGATGTTGGTATACTCTCTACAGGATGGAGATATGATAGTAGACTTCTCAATCTTTACTTACTTTACACTGACAGGATACACAGCAGGATGTTTGTGTGCATGTTTATGTGTATTTGAAAGAGTGCTCTGTAGAAGTAATATGTCATTGTGAAACAAAAAAACAACAACCTGTCTGTGAGTTATGAACAATAACTATGATGTACATGTACATTCCATAAAGGAGTGTATTTCTGCTTCTGTTTATATTTATCACAGCTGTAAGACATAACATTTTTAATGAATTACTAAAACCAGTATGTTCTGGGTTCTGTTTCTGTATGAAGCCTATCAGAACTTGCCTTTTTGCCTCATTGCCAACAAACACAAGATTTGCCAAAATTTTATCCACTGACTTTAAAATGAATAGTTCAAACTATTGGTTGCCCCTATCATCTTATATCTGAAAATTCTGTGGATGCCTTGACAAACAGCTTCATTTGTACTTCATTTGACTCTTTCAAATATAGGGAAGGAATTTTGGAAAACATTCCTGACCTCCTGGAAATTCTGTGTTAATAAGATACCTCTCTTTACCCACAGTGCCTCTACCTAAACATCTAATTTATTTAAAAGAGAAAGGGGTCTTGCCTTCAGGCTAACACAAATAAAGCCACTAATCACAAGGATATGAGAGAATGCCAAAGAAATGCATATTGGCTCAGAGAGAGAGAGAGAGAGAGAGAGAGAGAGAGAAACATGCTTTTGTTTTTTTTTTTTTGTTAGAAAACAATTCTGAAAATTATCTGATGCATACAATGGCCAGGTCTGGAGATTACACAACTGGATAACAGGAATTTTAACTTTAAGCTGTGAAAAATTTCCACATGTTTTTAACAGATGTTAGAAGAAGTTAAAAGGCAAAACTAAGAAAGACATCTTAGTTGGTAGGCTTGTCATATAAGATATAGTATTTGAGAGAAATCATGCTAAGACAGAGAACTGTGTTACACCCAGACATCACAGGGACACACAGTCATAGACATAGACATAGACATAGAGATAGTCTGTAGATAACCTGTGAGACAAAAAAATAAACATAAGATGGTGTTGGTGATGGTGCTGGTGGTAGGAGTGTCTATTAGTTCTGTTTGAAATCCTTCTCGGTAACTGCATTTTATTGCAAGTAGAATACAGCCCAGTCCAGTTGAATTCATGCCTGAAGTCGGGCATATAGAGCTCCATCTCCTAGTAGAGTACAAGGAGCACTGAGTAGAGGGAGCATTGAGGACAAGGGGGGCTAATGTTTATACAGTGACCCAGAGAAACACAATGTAACCAGGTGAGCCATAACATTACTTTTATGATTGAGAATAAAAGAAGTACAATCCCTGTTTGTCTAATCTGTCTAATTTGTGCTCATGATCCAAATACTTTCCAGCTCTTATCAAATCCAGTGCAGCGGGAAACTTTTTGGATAAGGAAATATCCAAAATGCTAGAAATTCCCTTCATGTCACAACCCTCAGCAAGTGTACATGCTCTGGATGGATCTCCTTTAGGAGAGGGAACAGTAACCACCATGTACACTGTTCCACTCCAAATGCGCACTGGATATATAGGCCATGAAACTCTCATTCATAATCACAAAGTCCCCATGGAATGCCATCATTCTGGCCTCACCACCCACAACAAGACTATCTCCTGCAAGGAAGGTAAGCTCATGTAATGGAGTCCGCACTTCTTTAACTCATACTCACTGTGTCACTCTCCCCTGTCACACAACTCAGATTGAAAGTCCAGAATAAGGTGGAAATTCCTTCTCCTGACCTCAACCTAGCTGAGGTATTTAGCAAAACCAAAGCCTCTGAACTGCCTCCTTACTGACTCTGGGGTTGTACCATCGATCCCCTGCCTGATTCATCCCCTGCTCATAGCAGAGCATAGTCTCTGGCAATCCCTGAGACAAAGGCAGTTAGTGAAGGGCCACCTCATCCACAGCTGCTGGGTTTTTCTTTGTGGAGAAAAAAAAAGATAGAGGTCTGCGGCCATGCACTGAGGGCCTCAACTCAGTCATGGTGCAGTATACAGTACACTATTCGAAACTTCAGCACTTGAACAGGTGAGAGGATACAATATTTTCACCAAACTAGATCTCCATAGTGCATATAACTTCATTCACATTTGCGAGGCTAATGAGTGGAAAACTGCATTCATTACAGCCTCCGGTCACTATGAATAATTGGTTATGCCATATGGGCTAGCTAATGCACCTTCAGTGTTCCAAGTGAATGGTTGCTGGAAAATCACTTGTTTGTCAAGCAAATGTGAATTCCATTGTCCCTCAGTCAAGTTCCTAGGATACATCATACATGAGCAGGGAGTGAAGATAGACAAAACCAAGATGGAAGCCATTACAGCATGGCCACAACCACGGACCACCAAAGAGACAGAGATTACTGGGTTTTGCAAATTTCTACAGACAATTTCAGTCCAGTGTCCATTCTCCTGACCTCCGTCCTGAAGGTAAAGGTACTCAAGTGGACTGAAGAAGCCACTCATGTATTTAAAAATTGAAGGAACATTTCATGAATGCTTCCATACCACCCAAACCCTTCCTAATCTTTTATTGTGGAAGTGGATGCCTCAGAGTATGGTATCAGCACTATGCTTTCTCAACACCAAGGAAATCCCCTGAAATTGCACTCTTTCATTTTACTCAAGATAGGTATTTTATCATAGTAGCTATGATGTGGGGAACTGAGAACTACTAGCCATTGAAGATGCACTTGAGGAGTGGTAACACTGACTAGAGATAGTTGAACACTTGTTTCTGATCCTTGCAGACCATAGAACTCCTGAAAGTGTATGTTAAAAGACTAAACCGTCATCAAGCCAGTTGGGCCCTGTCCTTCACTCAATTTAAATTTACCCTTATTTATAGACCCAGGTTAAAAAATGGGACACTTGTGACCTTATTTCTGAAACCATTCTCCCCCAGTCATGTAGCAGTGAAATTATCAAGTCGGAAGTCATGTAGAACAAGTGGTGGAAAACGAGATCTGGTGGCCATCAGTGGCCCAGGATTTCAGAGTTTTTCAGAGCCTGCAGGCTATGCCACTGACTGTTAATTCTCTCAGGTTTGCCAGATTGTAAAGTGTGTACATTTCTTAATATTGCGATAAACATGGGTTTTGACTTGCATGGCTTTCTGAGGCCTATGTAGCTGATTGACTGATGAAGAAGGCTGCAATTGTAAAACACAGTAATAAACATATCATAATTTACAACCTTGACCTAGCAGGTCTGCATGAACAGAAATCTGTACTAGGCTATACAGTATATCATGCTACAGCTGGAAAAACAGAATGCAATGCAAAACAAATATATAAAATACATAAAATAGATGCACTTCCAGCTATCATATGATATAACAAAGTCAATGCCACAGTGCTGCTTACATTACACCTCAGACATGCCCAAGTCCTGCTCACATTCCTGTGATATGACTGATGATTATATCACTTCTGTTGTCTTGGCTCCAGATGGAGGGATGATAGGCAAACGGCAGGAAGGGTGGAGAAAGGTGAGGACATGATGTATGAAGCATCAAATATCTGTACACAACCTTTACGTATCTCTGCAATCCTACAGTAAACACGTATTAAAGTGTCTCATGTTTGTGGTGTGTTTCCATGGTAGGCCTATATGGATATTAGTTTACTTGCAATGTGTTACAAGAGGTAAACCATAATACAATGGCTTAAGAGCATTAAGTTGCATGGATTTAGAGATCTGTTTTTTGTTGTCTGGTAGCTGCTTACATTGCTGTTGTTTGCATTGGCTTATAAGATAAACTGAGTATTTATTTAAATGTTTTCAGGTTTTTTTGTGCAGGTAAAACTGTGCTGTTATGGAAATCTACTTGAGTGTAGAGATGGTATCTAACAGGCACACATGCATGCATACAAATAAATTCATGCACATACAATTACCTATATAAACATAAAATAACACTTTTGTATTATTGTTTTAGCTGTGATACTTTTTTTTTTTAATTCATGTTTATTCAAGTAAAATATTCACACATACATGCACTCTCTGTGTGAAGCGAGATCTCACCACAAAGTGTTCCATTTTTCACGCTTATAAAAAACATTTGTATTCACCCCCCCACCCTCATACACCCCACACCCTAATGACCCTCTTTCATTATTTATTGCCTCTTCACACTTCACATATGAATTATTCACCATTCAGAACAAAAGCATGAATGGCTTCTAATAAGGTCAGCATCAGAGGCTAAAAATAATGGACATGAGTTTGGCCATGGAACATTCCAGCCTCAGAACGATCGTCTGTCCCTTTCATTAAAGATGCATCAGCAGGCACAAGGGCTCACAAAGGACTACGTTTTGGGTTTAGTTTTACTATCATTCTTAGTTTCCTCCACTGGAGAGTGCAGTGTTGAAAGATCATCTATCTTATACATTTATATGATGAGCGCAGAGCTGTATTACTTTGTATTATCTTGACATATTGACATACAATGTTACATTCTGTCAACTCGCAAGATAGCAAATCTGCTGACATCCATCAGTTTACACAGTGCTCATATCCTACATGTCATAAAAACTACTTAACACGTATTGATGAAGAAAATTTCATCCACAAATTGAGTTATTCAGGTCATTTTTTCTCTAATTCATGGAGCCTAAATGAATAAAAGATACAATTTTGATTTCTTTGCACAAAATAACATGTTTTCTTGACAAGAGCACAGAGTGCTATGTGCTATGTGCCTTTATGTGGTTTTGTAACAGAAGTAGTACAAGTTTATGACACAGAATCATGCTGTGCATGAAAATAACCATGTTGTACATGGCACCCAATAAAAGATTTAGTACAAATGAAAGTCATATGAAAATTTACCAGCCTCTTATTTGAGCCATAACATCTTATGTGCTTTACTATGCTGTAGGTTAAGATGTCTGTGTATATGACTTTAAAACCCTACTGCCAAATCAATGATCCAGAGTTTTTGATGAGGCGACTTGTGTTAGAAAATATGCTGTAGAAACAACACACCAGTCACAGCTGAGGCACACTGGGTGGATAATTTTGCCATTTACTGCCAGAGGCAGATTACATTCCACTATGTTGGGTTTATCTGTCAGTTTACTATGTCTTCATTTGGCACAAATGCCCAATGGAAAAGATCATCTTGGTGATGAACAATACCTGGACGCATAAGTGAAACTGAATGGACTTGCCCACCCTAAAGGTCTGGCTCATTACAAAAAATGAACTTGCTCTGAGATCCACTGAGAGAATGTGCATAATAAAAAGGAAGAAAATCCACCTTGTTTTGAATGCATCAACTGGTTAGGCAGAAAAAATCCCCAATGCATGTATCTATTTTTGAGAATCTTTAGTGAGTTTGATTCCATAAGACAAAAAAACCTTGAAAGTACTACAGTGGTTTGCACAAATTTTTCACCCCCTTTAGCTTTTTCCCACATATTGTACTGTTACAATCTGTAACTAAAATGGACTTAACTGGGATTTTATGTCAGGAATCTGCCCAAAATAGCCCATAAGATTGAAGTAGAAAGAAAAATCAATAGAGTTTGCAAAATTATTTACAAAGACCAGTTACAAAGACTATGCAACCAGTTGCCATCTGAGGTCATATAATTATTTGAATGGAGTCAAAATGGATTTTTTGAAAAATATTTAATCTGGTTTGGTCTTGACCTGATCTGAGGAATGAAGACATGGGATTGGTCTTGGTCTTATTTATTACAAAGGCTTGGTCTTTACTAAGACACCATTTGCCCAGGTCTCATGTCTTTGCTCTGTTACACCTCAGGTCTTATTGTGTAGCCTACAACAGCTACTTCTTGCTTGTCAAATCTTTTCGCTGGATCCACACTGTTACAGCACACTCTGTTTATGTGTGTGTGTGCCTGTATATGTGTGTAAATCTATACACATATATACATGTGTGTTTGTGCTTCTGTTCTTGCAAAACCCCTGTGGTAGTGCCAGAGGAAGTTGAGTGCATCTAGATAAATGGAGCACCAGTTTCCCCACTCCTTTCTCTCTTTCATCCCTCTATCCTCTGTACCTTTACTCTGTGGTTTACACATCCCTCCATCACCAAGAAGAGGGTGAAAGAGAGAGATGCAATGTGTGTGTGTGTGTGTGAGGGAAAGAGAGAGAGAGATGCCAATCTGAACTGACCTTGTATTGCCCGTATAACACTCACTCCTCCTCCACCATCCACACATACCACAAATTCACACACTAACACACATGCACCCTGGACACACTCTCACATGCTTCCTGAACAGCTGGCAGAATGTAGGAAGTGGTAGCACCCTAACTAGGTCCATCACTCCCCTTTATATAACACACATAAGTTCGCCTTGTATAAGTATCCCCCACCTTGAAAGTTTCTACATTTTGTGGTGTTACAACCTGGAACTGAAATGAGCGTAGTTGGTACGTTGAATATTTGATTTAGAGAATATGTATAACAATTGAATGTGCAAAATATATTTTTATTTTAACACAAATAAAATTAAGTAAAAAAAAGCAGAGTATTCATCCCCTGGGTCAATACTTGGTACAACCACCTTTGGCTGCAATTATAGCTGCCAGTCTTCTGGGAAATGTATCTATCCACTTTTGGATTTTGATATTTTTGCCCATTAGTCTTGCCAAAATTGGACACCATTGGTGAACAACAAATTTCAAGTCTTGCCATAGAATGTCATTTGGATTGAGATCTGTGCTTTGACTGGGCCATTCTAACACACTCAGGATCTTGGTTTGAAACACTCCAGTGTATCTTTGGGTTGTTGGAAGTCTCAAGTCTCAAGTTTCTTGCAGACTGGGACAGGTTTTCTTCTCAAATTGTCCTTAATTTGGGACATCCATCTTACCCTCAACCATGACCAGTTTATTGGTCCCTACTGATGAAACGCATCCCTACAACATGGTACTACCACCACCATGCCTTATTGTGGGCATAGTGTTCTCAGGCTGATGAACAATATTGAGTTTTCAACAATTGTAAGGCTTTGCCCAAAAAAATACAGTTTTGGTCCTATCAGACCAGAGAACCTGTTCTCACATGTTTCCTCAGTCTCCAAATGGGATTTCATATGGCTTTTTTTTTCTTCTTCCAATAATGGCTTGCTTATCACTACTCTCCCATAAGGCACAAAATTTGTGGACTGTATGGGTTCTAGTTATCCTTTAAAATGCTTCACCTGTCTGAGTTGTGGATTTATGAAGCTCCTTCAGAATTACCTTTGGCTTCTGGATTGCTTCTCTGATTAACACACTCCTTACCTGATTACTGGCTTTTTGTGGAAAGCCTTCTCTAGGCTGAGTCATGGTTGTTCCATATCTTTCTATTTTTTAATAATGGATTTTATGGTGCTCTGCAGGATGTTTAAAGTTTGGTATAAATATTTATTAAAACCAAACCCTGATGGATCCTTTTTCCTGAACTTTGTCCTGGACTTGTTTTGAGAGCACTTTGGTCTTTATGATGCTGTTTGTTTAGATCTGTTGTCTAAAAACTGGGGCCTTTCAGGAACAAGTGTATATTTGTTTGAGATTATGTGACACTAAAATTGTACACAGATAGACTCCAGTCAACTAATTATGTGACTTCTAATGGCAACCTGTTACATCAGAATTAATTTAGGAGTTACAACCCAAAAAATAAGGGGGTGAATACTTACATAAGGCACTGTAAACACACATGAAGAAACACACAAATCTTCCTTTTCTTTCTCTTTCCCTTTCACTCACAAAACCAAAACCAATGAAAGTAACACTAGCACCATCTAACCACAGTGCCAACACACACACACTTCTAAACAACGTTAAATGTTTTCAGCCTGACTCTCCAAAGGACAATAGCAGTCTGTAATAACTCAACATCACATGGTGACCCATCCATCTGACTGTAGGCTATGTACACACTCCACTGCAAGCATCAAGAGTGCTTCAGACATTCCCATGACTGTGCCAGAATTATTATGCTAAACTAACACCTTGCAAACATGTCTCAGCTGAGGATTTCTGGCTCTTCCCCAGGGAGCTCATGTTTTAAGGGGCCTTCTACCACCACTCCACATCCACTTAAAATTTTTCCACTCACAAATCTATAGGAAGACTGATCTCTATAAAAACCCCCAAACTAATAAACCTGTTATGCAAAACTTTCTAATTGCCCAGCTGTTCACTTGTAGTGCAAAGTATTGCGTACAATTTTCTATGTGTAAGCACAGTAATAATTGTAAGAATGTCTGCCATTCCTGCTAATACATGACTCATCTGGTAAAACACTTTTTTTCACGTAAACACACAAAATATTTATGTAATTCTCCAGTACAAAAGGTCAAACAATTGCCCAATACAGAGACAAAAGGCACAAAATAAAATGAGATAAAAAAATAAAATGGTAAACACACATTTTTTTTTTATAAGATTTGACAGCATTTTACAGAATACAGATGTAACACGGTCACTAAAATCTGAAAATCATACAACAAACCCCTAGATCAACTCTGCAAAAAAAATGCGAGCACATCCAGATTTTTACAAACACATTTTTGCACTCACAAAAACATTACACACAAGCACAATATTCAAAAAGTCTTGTTTTCCTCTGCAAAATCCTGTCACACTTATCTACTAATTACGCAGACACAATCCTTCCATTGTTAAGTTTCTTGTTGAAATTTGAACTTGAGCACGTTTTATGCAGGCAATATTGGAATATGAATGTTGTGCATAAAGCTAGAAAACATGGGTGATGGAAATAACAGGATGGGGACAAGAGGAAATGTCAGATTAGATCCAGGCCACTTTGTTTTGTTCATGTGGTCAACAATGGTTTGAGCATGAGAAAGAATGGGCAATGAGGAGTAATGATGTATTTGATTAATATTCCATTAATGTCATTATGCCATCAATGTCAAAAGCAACATGTCGCTTTCTCCTCTATAACATCAGAAGAATTCGTCCATTTCTTTCCACACAGGCTACACAGATGCTTGTTCAG
>CM075021.1:3028497-3042037 GCA_037576675.1 Pangasius sanitwongsei | reverse complement strand
TAGACTTCAAAGCACTATTGTAAGTCGCTCTGGATAAGGGCGTCTGCCAAATGCCATAAATGTAAATGTAAATGTTAAGCATGGTTAACACATCGGCAGTGGTCGCAGTGAGCAGTGGTAGGTCAGTGGTTAAGATGTCGGACTACTGACCGGAAGGTCTGCTGATCGAAAGGTCACGAGTTCAATCCCCAGCGCCACCATGCTGCCGTTGTAGGGCCCTTGAGTAAGGCCTTTAACCCTCAACTGCTCAGTTGTATACAATGAGATAAATAAGTTGCTCTGGATAAGAGTGTCTGCCAAATGCTGTAAATGTAAAACATTGCACCTGGTTACCTGATGTCAAAAAATACATGTTTTCCCAGTGGGATATGCAAATCTGTTAGAATAGTAGACCCTACACACCTCCATCCATCCACCCACTTTCTGTACTGCTTATCCTACACAGGATTACAGGGAGCCTGGAGGTCCCAGTGGCCTCAGGGCACAAGTCAGGGGACACCCTGGATAGGGTGCCAACCCATTGCAGGGCACAATCTCATACACTCAGATAGAACCGTTCACACACACAACGGACAATTTAGAGATGCCAATCAGCCTACAATGCATATTTTTGGACTGGGGAGGAAACCCCCGAAGCACAGGGAGAACATGCAAGCTTCACACACACACGGAAGCAGGAATTGAACCCCCAGCTCCATAGGTGTTGGGGTTTTCAAGCTAACCACTCAGCCACCGTGCACCCCACCCTGCATAGCTTTCTTTAAAAAAAACCCAAATACTCTTTATCATGAATATTCTCAAAACCATGTATTCCCAAAGTATACTTTCTTATTCATGTGGGTTGTGATCACATACCCTCCATCATCAGGCTTAAATCATTGATTGAAGAAGAAGGAGTATGGTGGAATGAATATCATTTGCATGTGTTGTTTGGTGGTGAACTATTTCTGGATGCAGTGTGCATGGTGATAGCCAACAATCCATCCCACGTTGGCCTTGAACTGAAGGATTCCAATAGGAGTGCTGTGTTGTAACAAGGGGGACAAGTTGATCAAATTTGACTACCATGGCTCTTTATCACATTCCTTCCCCTGTAATGCCTTTTGGTCAGATGTAAGGCAGACACATTGGCATTCACATATACCAAATGTTCAGCATTCTCATCAAGTATTCTCTGGATGAAGCCATAAACCATATGTACAAACTGTGTGCATACAGTAGATATAAAAATTCTACACGCCCCTGTTAATATGGCAGGATTTTGTGATGAAAAAAAAATTAAGATAAATCATGTCAGAACTTTTCCCACCCTCAATGTGAAATTACAATGCATAAAAATTAAGTGAAAAACAATCAGAAACATTTTAGGGAAAAACAGGGAGAATGAATAAGTTACAATAACCCAGCTGCATAAGTGTGCACACCATTTTTAAATTGGGGATGTGGCTGTGTTCAGAAAGAAAAAAAATCACATTCAATCTCACATTCAAAAGTAATTATCATACAGCTGTCATCAGTGAAATTATTCTGATTAACTAAAGACCAGCTGTTTCTGTAGGACTTTCTTGACATCTTCTTGGTTTCATCTGCTGAAGCCACGGTCTGCAAAGAGGTGACAAAGCATATATGGGATCTCATTGTGGAAAGGTATCAATCAGGAGAGGGGTATTAAAAATTTCCAAAACATATACCATAGATATACCAAGGAACACCATGAAGGCCATCATCAACAAGTGGAGAAAATGGAGCACCACAGTGACATTATCAAGAACAGGACGTCCCTCCAAAATTTACGAAAGGACAAGACAAAAACTTACCAGGGAGGCTGCCAAGAGACCTACAGCAATATTAAAGGAGCTGCAGGAATATTTGAAAAGTACTGATTACTTTCTGCATGCGACAACAATCTCTGATATTCTTCACATGTCTAGGCTATGGGGTAAGGTGGCTAGATGGAAACCCTGTTTCACAAAAAATATCCAACCCAACTAAATTTTAACAGGGGTGTGTAGACTTTTTATATCCACTGTATATACTAATTGCAATATAGAGAATACAACTTTTAGTACAACTTGAGTGTATCTCTTCAACATAACAAATTTTTTTATACTTCCTGTGTTTCTTCTTATTACGTGGTCATGGCAACATTCCTTATGTTATGAAATATACCATTATACTTTGTCCTTTTTAATGTACAGTGGATATAAAAAGTCTACATTGCAGGTTTTTGTGACGTAAGAAAATGAAACCAAAATAAATTATATCAGATCTTTTTCCACCTTTAATGTGATATAGCAACCAGCAAAATCCTAATGAGTAAGAAATAGAAACATTATAGGGGAAGAAAAGAAAGAACTTATGTAAAGCGTGGGGTTTATGTGACCGAGGGCTCAGGAGTTCTATTATAACTATTATATGCAATTTTAATAATGATGATGGACTTGAAATATCAAGGGCATTTAGCTTTTTATTTGGCCCAGAGTGAAAAACTAGGGAGAGGAGCAACTCCACTCCATCCCCACACTCTTCTTCTCCACACTCCAACTCTCCTCCCATTAATTACACAAACAGACAACACCAAACTAAAAGTCCTTAATGAAATATGCGAAAATAAAATACAATGAATATAAAACAAAATAAAGTTTCACACTTAAAATAACTTGGTTGTATAAGTATGCATACCCCTTGAATAATACTTTGTTAAAGCACCATTTGCTTGTAATACAGCACTCAGTCTTTTTGGCTAAGAGTCAACCAATATAGCACATCTTGATTTGGCAATTTTAATCCTGGCAAAAATGCACCAGATCTATCAAATCGTGAGGGGATCTCCTGTACAGCCATCTTAAAGTCATTCCTCAGGTTTGACTGGACCATTCCTAAACTTTGATCTTCTTCTGAAGCCATTTCTTTGTTGACTTGGATTTCTGCTTTGGGTCATTATTGTCAGCTGTCTAACGGATGCCTGCAGGTTTTGTGCCAAGAAGATGTCAAGAAAATCATACAGAAACAGCTGATCTTTATTTGGGGTTAATCACAATCCCTTCAGTGATGAAAGGTGCATGATAATTACTACTGAGCATAAGCTTGAATGTGACTGGTTAATTCTGAGCACAGTCACATGAAGGCCTGATGCTGTTATTGTCATTAACATTTCAGAAAAACAAATTGTGCTATTACAGCAGTACACTTGTATACACACCCACAGTGTATTGACTCAGGTGGGGCTGCTCTTGTTGATTTGATGAACCACTTGATTTAAAGTCTAGATCTTTAGTACACTCTGTACCATTATGAAAATAAATTGTATACCCTTGTATAATGATCAACCTCATATGTTTAAACAGACCCCTCAAATGATAGGATATAAATGATGTCAGGCTTATTGCCACTAGATGAGCTTTACCTGGATAGAAGATGATAAAAAAGTAGATTTTTATTTAGTGCAGTAGCAAAGCTTAGTAGCTAAGTAGGGCAGCCACTGAAGCATGAAAACCAGAAATATGTAATAGCAATGACTTTATGTATTTTTCTCCATGACAAATTTGAAAATATTAAACATAAAATTCAGAGTTATTCTAACTTCAGACAATCTGATACCTATTTTAGAGCGTTATATAACCAGTGGAGCAAATGGGATCCTTCACCACAACCCATCAGAAATAATGAACTTCACTGATCTCCTCCTCAAAATCAGTAAATTGTGTAATAGATCTGGTGTCCATAAATCAACTTTTTCTCTGAAAAAACGTTTATGCGTATGATTCACCTCAGTGCCATCTTTGATGGTAATCTCTCAAGATATTTCCTGGTGGAGTCATGTGAGCAACAGGGAAGGATTATGTCTAACATTCTTGGTCACTATAGTCTGGATCCTGCAAAAGACTACATCAGATAAGCCCGGAGGTATCCAATGGTTTCTCTTTTCCCAGTTAGAAGATCTAGACTTTGTTGATGATCTTATCTTGCTGTTCTCTTTTCAAATTATTCCCATCCACAGGACAAGACTGACAGATTGAGCAGTGATGTCAAACAGACAGGCTTGAGCATCAGTGTATCAATTCCACACCAGATGCACTGAGTTAAAAGAGATGGGTCTTACCTGGGGTAAGGCACAAGCAATGTTGCTCAAGACAAGAGAAGATAGAGGCAGACTGTCACAGCCTTATTTCCCAGTATGGACGAAGAGGATTAATTAAGTAAGCTAGGATTTTCCTTTCTGCATCAGTGGTTGTTCTCACCATGATACTGTAGTCTTGCACTTTCTAAGAAATGCTGCTGTGATCATAAGGAGTGTCCTATACTCATCCCATAGGATTATACCTAACACTCTGTGTCCTTTGAACACAATTAGTACTGTTTATGTTTCCTTTATAGAACCTAGCAGACGATGGTTTTCCTTATGAGTCTGGTTCCTCTCAAGGTTTTTTTTTTTCTCATGTCATCTCAGGGGGTTTTCCTTGCCACTGTTGCCTCATTTCTCTAGAACGTTTGAAGAATGCGACATTATTTATAAAGTTCAATATGCATGAAGGACTGTGGTTTGAAGAGCTTGTGAAACACATTAATCATAGATTGGTGTATCCATATGGGACATCTGATCATGTGGATGATGGTTTTTTTTTAATGCCAAAACAATTACTAAAGCAGCATTTTCAAGAAACAGCCACTTTCTTCTTTCCTCATCGTTAGTCACACTTTTGCACACATTTAAATGAATTTTTTTTCTCTTATAATTTGATTTAAAATGAACCTTTGAATGCATGTCAGAGCTCATGTCTTTTACTATCAATCACCTGATTATTTTGACTTATGAGATGATATCAGATGATATCAGATATCAGATCAGACACACACACACACACACACACACACACAATAATGTAATCCCTGTTTAAACCTTCCAGACCTCCAAACCTCCTTTCAGGGCATAACATGTTGAAACCTCTTGCACCTTCACGTGTTTTTCACATACGATGGAAAAACTAATGATCAAATTTGAAAATCAAACGATCGATTGTATTGTAACAGAAAAAGTGATTACCGAACAAAACTAAGCAACAAATGTGTAATCGGCTTACATTACAGTGGAAAAATTGCTAGAGTGAAGTGTACACTATTCTCATCACTATCACTTTATGGTTGTGTTTATTCATAGGATCCTGGAGTTTGATGCAAATGCTACTCTGACGCCAGTCATCTGATGCAGGGTTCAGTCTGACTGCCAGGTGAATAGGGGAAGAGGATATCATAAGACACAGAGCAGTGGTGAAGGTTCACCGTTAGTCCTTTGTTATATCCAGAGGCATGCAACACTTACTGACAATCCTTAACACAACCACATGACTGACAGCTCCATTGTTCATGGGATCCTCCTGTCTTCATATTCTCCATTCCTCAATTTCACTGAAGAAGTTCTTTCAGCACAGCGTTTGATGTGCACGGTGAAGATATCTGACACTTATGAGCATGTCAATCTACAACCAAAGAGACCGGTAATGTTGGAGAAAATGCTTAGATCAGTGAATTACTATCAGACTTTAATTATTTGCCCCTGACTCTATGACCATTTGCTAAGGTTTTATGTTCATTCATGTTTATGTCTGACTCTCTCACCTTATGTTAAATGAATATGTTGTATTTCTTATTCCACGTGTCTCGGTATTGGGAGTGGGTGGGGGAGTGTCTCTGTGTGAGAACACACAAGATCAGAGGTGAAAACACTCCAAGGCTCACCCTTCCTTCTTCTCTCCTCTCTACATAAGAAAGGTCTTTCCAATCTGTGTATTGGAAAAAGCTTTCTGTAGTTATACTTACATTAGTGAAAAATCTGATATGAAAATACTCCAAGTGTACAAAAAAAAAACATCAAGAATCTGAGGATCAATCCAATCTCCTGACTCAACTTTTCCGAATTTGTATCAGCCATGCTGGGTTTTTTTCTTCTGCTTCTTGGACGGAGAAAACATCAACTGTGATGTACATGAAAACCAAAGACAGACAGGATTTTTCTTTTTGCTTTTTTCCCCCCTTTGCTTACATAGAGATGTTCACCAGTTTACTGATCATACGTGGAAAGCATGCTGTGAACCTAATTTTAGCGAAAGAAAACAAATACCGTCCCATTCATAAGGAATTTGTGTGTATTGATTGATTGTGTGCGTGGCATACTGTATCTGTTTTTGTTTTTGAAGCCTGTGTCTGTAGTTTCTCAACAATTTTGTAATTTTCTCTATGTGTTAGTGTTTGCAGCTGTATAATAGTGGCATTGTCATTTTGAGTGTAAGCAGATGAGAAAACATTCAATTATTCTATTTAGTTTTGGTTCCAATCCACGCTGCTGATTTACTAAGGTGTTATGTATAAGGGAATGGCAAACAATGAATTATTTTGGTGTTGACATTGAAATAAGTAAGTAAAAAGCATCCATTTTAAATAAGTAATAAAGAAAGGAAGTTCAAAATACAACCTTTTAGCATATGCTATAGGACCTGTTGCTGTTCAACACTTGCTGCAATATGTTTCTGTTCATAAAGGTGTCTATAATTATTCCTGAGAATCTCTATAATTATAGGTCTAAATAAGTAGCCATTGTTTCTGGTCTTGACCACACCTCCTCACTTAATTAGTACACCATTTTCATTTATGTGATTTTGGACCCAAGGATGGAGTCTGTAAATATGGCCCACATGTTATGCTATTGTATGGCACAGTATGTTTTTCTGGCCCAAGGGCTGGCCCGATAGGCTTGTGCGCCAAGCTGATAGTCAGCACAGTAATAGTAAACAAATGGAAAAGAACTGTTACATAAGCTCAGCAGTTAATACATATTATGCAAAAGCAGAAAAGTGTGCTGTGTCCTTGTGACCTCCCCCCCCCCCCCAAACCCCCAACCAAATTGGTATGCACTCATCCACCTTGTATTTCTTAATCTCTTCACTCCATCTTGCTTCACTGCTGGTTCTCCTTTCCTACTAACTTCCACCATCTCTCTACTGTTCTGTACACAACGTGCAGGTCAAACTGTCAGTAAAGCCACAGAAACCACAGGAAAGCAACACACTCATTAAAGGAGATCTCTCTCTTGTTCCCTCTCTCTCCCTCTCTCTATGAGACAAATATGCAGTCATGTGCACTCATATACACTAACATAAAGGCTGTTTTAAAGAGGTCATTTGCTATATGGTATCACATGCAGACCGTTATACTTCTCTACTTGCAGAGTTCACAGGAAAGCACGTATTAACATTCGTTCTTAGGCACCTAGCCTGCACGAGCGATACAAATAACACGATTGTAGGGAGCAGAATCAACTGATTTCTCTTTACTGCTGCCACATTTAAGCCATAAAATTTGAAAAAGATGAGTGTTCAACTCAAGTTGAACTGACTTAGAGAGATTCATAGAATGAAACTTCTTGAATAGTGTGAACCAATCAAGAAATCTTATTGGGTTATATTTTCATATAGGTGTAAGCATATATTACTGGAATAATAATGGTGCCTGGCTACTTTGGTTAGGATTAAGCTGATTTTTTTTTTTTTTTTTTTTTTTTACCAATTTTTTACTCAGATGCAATTCTCTGGCTGTGGCCAGAAAAACATGTGCCTGTGCCAAGTGCCACAACAGTGTGTGCTAGCTTGTTTTTTCTTCTTCTTTTTTTCCCCCTCTTTGAGCCAAAATTGTACTTAAGATACTGCCTTCTTATTGAATTATCATGTTTTATGGAACTAGGAACTCAGCTGAACTTGTGTTAAGTCTGATATATTTGTGAAGTGACTCAATGTATGAAGATAAATGATGGTTATATTAACAATAAATGTTAAACAGTGCTGATCCTGAAACAACCGGTATATATGCACATTATGTTTATGCTTTGGTGTTCACCTCAAGTAGCTTGATAAGATGGTTGCTTGTATTCTACCTTTCAGCTCTGCAGATAATATAGGAAAACTTTTAAAGAAGGTGATCTTTTGCTTTGTTCCAATACAGAACCAGTTTTTATTTTTTCAGTCATCTTTGATGAATTAACACACATCTATGTTAAACTCAAGGTGCTTTTCTCATCCGTCTCGTGGTGAGAAAACCCACACTAGAAAACAAATAAAAGACGTAGAGAAAATTTACAGGTTTTACACAGGTGTTTCTTATCTATCAAATCATGACACGCTGGTAAACTCTCCGTCTCTCAGCTGGTTTTTGAATTCAAACAGACTCCTCAGGTGCTGCTTACTCACTGTGTGTTTTTGGCAGGTTTCAATAGGGGGAAATCCTTCTTCTCTTATCAGATAGATGAGCAAACAATGAGCTCAGACTGTGGAGGAGCATCATAAGCACCGGATACAGTGCAGCAGATATGGGACTTCTTAACTCAAAGTTTCATCTGCCCGAAACAAACTTTTTCAGAACACAGCATCAAGCTCTAAATCAATATTGCAAGGCGGGATCTTGCCATGCTGCCAGTGTCAACACTTGTAACTACAGTGTTTCATCTCAAAGCATGAATTATTTTTCATTTCTGTGACTGGATGGAAGCAGGTGTCCAGCCCTGGGTTTGGGCCAGCCCCCTGTTCAGGAAATATGATATATAGTCATAATCAAAATTCAGTATTTAAACACAAACAACCAGCTTCAGGAGTCCAACATTCAAAACAAGTTCACAAATGGCCATCCATTTCCCTAAAAGCTGTACACACTGAAACACATTGGTGATTAAATTCGAGATGACATCCTAAAGAAATGTGGTGATACAGTGGAGAACAATCTTTGGGTTAGGGGTTTAACATAAAAAAAAAAATGTTAGAACTTCATAAACAAAAACATGCATGGGCAGCATGTATGGGTTTAAAAGTTTTATATTAAAAGTTATGTTTGAGTTGTTATAAAAAAAATACAGTGGTTATATCATTAGATGTAAGGTCAGGGTTGTGGTGGATTCAGACCCCATTCCAGGAACAAGGAAGGAATACATCCTGGATGTTACACTAGTCCATGGCAGGGAATCACACTCATTTACATCCCGTGGCAAGTTAGCGTAGCCAATCCACCTTTCTTTAGACAGTTGTAGGAAACCAGAGCACCAGAGGAAACCCGAGAGGACATGGGAAAACTCAGGACCCACTGTGCCACTGTACTACCCTATACATGGTTATTTTCTATTTAAAGAAATCCAGTTAAATTTCACCCCTTCTAACCACCAGAGGCGGTACCTAACACCTGCATTTTCTCTAGCGTGTTTGTGCATGCATGCCAAGTCCTTCAACAATCTCAGTGTGACAATTATGTAGTATTTACTATAAATACAATCATGTCATGTCATACTGCTCCTTTTACTCTTCTTGTGTGATTTCAGACCTCTTAAAGCTTATGACTATGGTCAGAGTTATAGGTATTCTGTCCTCTAAAGCTGGCATTAAACTATCATCTCCTCATCTCCTATCATCTCTTCCTTTTTCATTTTTCCAATTATTATAACTTTGGCCAAAGATATTAAGTTCTTGTTTACTTTATGTCAACTGTATACACAGACCACAAAAGAAGCCCATACCAAGCTAAATCATTTATGTTTCAGTGGTTTATTTACAGTATATAATAACAAGACATGACAGACACACATGACAGTTCTTACACAATAAAACATTTCAGAGGCTTGCAAAATAAAAACTTTAAAATAAATATACAATGATGAAGTGCACAGAACAAACCATCTCTTCAAGGGACAAAAATAATAATTTGTCCAAAAACAGACCTACTGAGATAATCCATGCATTATCATATAGTTATTACCACATGATGATGTTACATCGGTGCATATGTGATTAGATGTTTGATATACTGTATACTAGGTGTACTAAATGTGAATGAAGTTGCACATCTGCTACAGGCAATTGAGCCACCTGTTATTTAAGGACCTTAATGCATACACATAGTCAATGTGTGTAACTAGTAGAGTAACACTTATGCAATGGATATACAAAGTAAATATTAAATAGTATGAAAACCACAGAAAAAAAATAGTTGCACTTAAATGTTTAGAGCATTAGCATGAACGTACCACATTGCCCTAAAAATAGTGACATTACATCATTTACAGATATTACTATAGAGCAAGCAAAAGCACAGGAATGGTATCATGTCCACAAACCGGCAGCTGGGAGCAAGTTTATGGTATACAGTGTATTTGACAAGCTGTATAAATGATAGCTCATCAGTGCTCTGGTGTCTTACCAGCAAAATGACCCGCATTATGCTACAATGAACACACACACACATGCACACACACACACACACACACACACACAAGTGCAGACAGATGCCCCTCAGAACAATGTTGCACTGTGGGAAGAGGGTGAGAGGGAAGCAGTGGAGGTGGGATAGAGAGCGGCTGGGATCTCCCCAAATCAAGCGCCCTGGAAATGACACTTCCGCTGGAGGAAGCAGCTGGACACAAAGAACAGAAAGAGAGCTGGGAAATCAGCTACTGATGGGTGCCTGACTACTGATGTTAAAACTTGGTCTACCTGGCACAGGCTGAATCACTCAGTCTGTTGCTCATAGTCTTAGGATTCCGATGAACTCTCCATCGCTAATGCAGGGCTGCTCTTTTCCCAATTGGAAGGTCAACAAGAATGACAACGCTCTCACTGGCTCTCTTTCAGAGCAGCTACCCCTCCACTGGTGGATCCACTGGTATGTCTCCCACTGGCTGTTCTTATGGAGAGCGTGCACCCATTGGCACCCATTTCTGAAGAGCAGTAGCTTTCTATTGGCTCTTTCCTCAACAGCAAGTTTCTTATTGGCAAAAGAGCAGAATTCTAATCTAAGTGTTAACTGTGAGGCACAACAGTTGGTGATGTATATAAAGTATTGGTGTTTGCTGAGAATTAAAAGGTTTCCTGATGCATCCTCTTAGCCTAATTCTAACGTCCTAAGCTTGAGTGAATATTCTCTGCAACACTTATTGTTCATATACTGTATATAATGACAAAAAAAACTGTAACTTCTTTATAAACATGTGAACAGAAAGGATAATATACAGTACAATATCTTTATACGAACAAGCTTCAGTAAAAATGTACATATCTACAAAAACATATTACTCTGCCTCCGTATCAACACTTTAAAATGTTTAAACTGGAGTCTCTTCAGAGACATTTCTCTGTTCCTCACAAAATATGTAAAGTTTCAAATGCTACTGAGCTCTTCAACTAATCCTAGGCAGAAGCACCTAAACCACAGACAAATGTACATGTGAAATGTGAGAGATTCACCGATGAAACACAACAGACTCTCTCTTTCAATAAAATGTATACGATTCAGCCATGTCTATGTAGAGACAACAGTAGAAGTAGATGAGTAGAAGGTGAATTGATCTTTTAAAAACAAGTCTTTTTTTGAACCAGCTTAACGACTTTGCAGGTTTACCTCTGCTATCTTGTATTTGGGAAGCCTGAAGGACTCTGTCAAATTTGGTTTTCAAAGTTGCACACAGTACTAGACAAAATCCTTCACATAACAATCCAAGCATAATACTGATCTTAAAGCTGAAATGTTATTCAGCCCAGAAAGCTCGTCATTTGCTCTTTAACACTTTAAGATGCTACTTAAATTGGTTCCCTGAAAAAAATGTTAAAAGAAGTCCAAAAAGAAGTATTTTCTTTGCACTGTAATAACAGGAAAAGCAGAAAAAAAAAACTATATGAATAATAACTACTTAGGAAAAAGAAGTGATATATGTATGTAGTTGTCATGTTCTTGTACTCATTGCAGCTACTAGAAATGTAGAGACCAGGGGAAAATAACATGCACTTCATCTAGTTATTAAGCTGTCATCTGAATATAAGCAAAACATGGTGTAAAAACTGTACGCAGTCTGCAACTGAATAATACTGAGGCAGTGTGTCTCTACTAAACTGTCCTGAAGCTGCCTAAACCCCATCATACCAAACACAATAACAATATGTACTTTCAAAAAGAAAGACCCCAGGACATGTATGTATATACTGCTAAGAAAGAGCATTACATCCAAGATAATGATTGATCATATTTTTTAAAAGTGCTTTTCTGACCATTTGTATTGACCTATGAATCAAAAACAAAGGCATGAGGCTCTATTTTTTGTTAGCGCAAGCATAAATTGCTGGCTAAAGCTGGTATATTTGGTTGGGCGCAAGCCTATTTTTTTAACGGTTGTGCTCTGTTTCTATTTTCATGACCATAAATTAACATGCTGCGTTGACATGGGTTAAGTGAAAAAAAAATTGGGTGTGAAATTCAAAACCAGTTGTGGGATCTCCGAATCTCTTCTGGTGTAAAAATGCATGCACATTACAGCCCCTGTTGCCCCTTTCTTAGCACAGACACATGGCTAAGATGCAGCGTTGTAAGTCCTGTCCTAGTTCTTACAACTGGTGTTTGCTGTTTGTCCCCCCCACTTCAACATACGTTTGATCTCTGCATTAGCCTGGCATTTGTATGTTTATCCGCTTGTATGTTTTAAATGACTGTGGATTTTGGACTGTTGGCATTCGAAAAAAAAAAAAAGTCTCCGCCTTTGTGACACATTTGCACTGCTCTTCGCCACATTACCACATGTACAGATGGTCATGAAAATACACAAAGTTTCAAACATCACAATCTTGTTTATGTGTATGCACTATGATCACGTATAGAGTCTGCTATATATGATAAACTTTGTTCCCCAGTACCTGTGCAGAGTTAAAAATCGTACCACAAAAGGACCAGGTTAGGCCTGTTGTGCAGAAGTGAAGGTGTCACTGTGTCAATCAACCCAACTGGAATATCAAAGAACATGAAAAAAGTAAAACTCTCCCTAAAACTTCCATGTCCCATCATCCCATGTCACATGATCCTGAAGCAGTGGGGAAAGAGTGAAAGTACTCTGTACATCATCCCCTAAGTACATCAGTAAGGGGAAGACAGTGGGAAGATGATGTGACTTCTTTCTGCCCTAATGACTGTTCCAGGATTCACTTATTTCACTCAGCCTGGGTTTGTCTGAAAGGCTTACAGTCTTAGTAGATGACCCAGCATTTTGGTGGAGGTTTTTTTTCATGCGCGTGGCTGCCTGGGAGCTGCTTCCTCCACAAAAACATCATCACTGGACAGTAGAGGCAGAGTGGGAGTGCTGTGACCGCTTCCTGAATTACGGCGTGAGGAGTGAGAAAAAGGCTCCTCACGGGGACCTATGACTACAGGCAACCTGGAGCTGAAGTTCAGATAGATCTACAGGATGGAAGAAGATGGGAAACGTTTGCTTTAGATAAGTTAACAAAAGGCAATTGAATACTGTCTGTGTGGACATAAACGACATACATGTTTGGTGCTGTCTGAGATTTGCTGTTCAACCTTCTCCACTATCTTGCCAAATGAGGGTCTCCTGGAGGGGTCTGCGTCCCAACATGACTGCATGATTTCATACCTAAAAAAGAAAGGCATATATTCTGAACATACACTATATTACCAAAAGTATTCGGTCACCTGCCTTGACTCACATATGAACTTAAGTGCCATCCCATTC
>CM075021.1:3009941-3028397 GCA_037576675.1 Pangasius sanitwongsei | reverse complement strand
AGGCCAAGTGATTAGGACACCTGATTCTGATCATTTGGATGGGTGACCGAATACTTTTGGTAATATAGTGTATATGACACACATAATACTGCATGTGCTGTAGTATAAGAGGAATAAAACATTGCAGAATGTGCTGTTATAGACAAATAATCAACTTCAGGGTGGTAATAGTAACTCTGCTTCTCCTATAACAGAGAAGTCGTGTTTTAATCCTTACTTAACCCATACCATCTTGTCATCTTGCCATTCCAATGTAAATATCAGTTTATATATGACTTACAATGAAAAGACCCTTAGAGAAAAACCAATTAACACACTTCCACATTCACAGACTTACATTTCACTCGGAGCAAACTCAGGTGAATCCATTCGGTATCCCTCCTTGATCATCTTGTAGAATTTGGAGTCTACAGGTATACCTGGGTAAGGACTGCTTCCTGAATATTTCAAGCAATAGTACATAGTTAAGGTCTGTTCCAGTTTCAAACCGCTATGACTTCTCATAACTTTTGAAACATTGAAAAAATTGAAACATTGAAAAAAACGCATTAGACATTTAGGGGAGAGTTCTTTCAAAAATATATGTATTGATATTGGTTGGAGATCCATTCAAGTTCATCAAGGCTAATGGTAATTACTGACTTTTTACTTTTTACTGTCCACAAAAACAAAAAACAAACAAACAAACAAAAAAAGCCCTGGTGTTACTTTTGATATAATCATGTCTATAATATTGACTGCTCAAAAAAAGTTTTCAAACACCTATTGATTTATTTGTATCCCCAAACCAAAAGGAGCTATCCTGTACTTTTTGGCCATATCCTCATGCTAGTACAAATAGGTCAGAGTCTAAGAGTACTATCAAGCTAAAGCTAAAGAGGCACACACAGTTCCTCAAATACCCATCGCTCCATGCAGTGAATATATACTTGTACATGTATCTTATATTCAGATCATTTCACTAGCCAAACACAAGAGGCACACACATGTTGTTTGTTCAGGCTCAGTTCATTAGACAAGGTTGCCTGGGTTTATTTGAATGCATATTCTTAGTAGATAACGTCATGTTCTTAAAATCCTGTGTGTTAATTCACATATGAACTCATGTGCGGAAATAACTGAAGCGTACCCAGAGAGAAGATCTCCCACAGCAAGATGCCGTAAGACCAGACATCACTTTCGAATGTGTACACACACTCAAAGATACTCTCAGGAGACATCCACTTCACCGGCAGACGGGCCTGCACAAGATAGAGCCGTTAGAATGGTGTTATTCTCCTAGTTAATTCACAAACAAAGTTTTGACTTGCAAAGAATGTCTAGTCTCCTTTCTGTGTTGTCTTAGGGTCAGTTTTGTATTTAATTGTGCATGCTGAAATATAACTCACATACCCAGAGCCAAATTCAGATATTCTTGAGACTGTAGCATGGCTTTCTGCCATAGAAGTTACATTACCTTAAAAAGTCTAATATGTTATAAATTCAAAGAGTTCTGAGTGTTAATATTCAAGTTTTTGTCTATTTAAGATTTTAGTCCTACCCTTTTTCATTCATGGTGAATTTTCATTTTTTAATACTAGGCATGTAAATACTAGGTAAAGACAGCTTTCTGTTTCTGGACCACAACTTACATTTCCCTTAACCACATAGTTGGAGTCAGTAGTGATGTCACGGGCAAGTCCAAAGTCGCAGATCTTGGCCACTCTACCTTGTGTAAGGAGGATGTTTCTGGCTGCCAGGTCTCTGTGAATACACTGAACACACACACACACACACACACACACACAAAAAATCCACAAACCTCAATACAGATTTGAAAAACATTCCAAAGGTTTGTCACACTGTGTTCTCATTAGCACAGAACTGCTATGTGATCTGTTTATGTGGTGCTGCTGAAATACTTGGAAGAATGTTGACTTTGAAAGTGATCTCAACATAAATATTAGTCCAATATTTGTCGGTTCAATAGCTTGAATGCTCAGACATATATTCACTTTTAGTTCTTACAGATAGTTCTAATGGTTAAGCTAAACAGACTTAAAACAAATGATAAAGCAAAACAGATTTGCATGTATTGCCACAAAAACAGCCTCAACCCAGATAGTTGAATAATGATTAATATAACTGACACAACGTTCTGTATACAGCTTTAGTTAAGTTTTAGTTTAGTTAAGCAGAGTTAAGTGCTCATAGTGAGGAGGTAATATTAAAATTGCACACATCAGTATTCACACCTCAATATTATTAACGTCTGTCTGGACATGGTTGCTTAAATCAAAGGCCTCAGTTATTGCTATCCTGAACATTAGTGTTTTTTTTTTTTCCAATCCAGTAAAACCACCCCAGCAAGGAGCTGTAATTCCTGCACAATTGTTATTACCTCAATATTAAGTTCATGTTTGACATGGAATTAATGTTTCAGATAATGTAAATACACACAAAACTATGGAAAGCCGTTTCACCATCATGAAATAAATCTCAGTGGTGAGCAGTTCCAGTTCATAGGTAAATTCATAAGCAAAAAAATGTCTTTCTTTTCATTGTAGGATTTGCAATATACTGTGGTATCAAAGTAATATTTTATAGGCTGTCAATTAGCCAATTAATGTCAGGGGATTCCAGACTGCTAAATTAGAACTAGGACAATTTAGGACTATTAACCTCTCTATATATTGTCCTTATATCAGACATCTACCTGAATCCTGCCTGCTTCACATTTGTATATTACCCTATTGGTGTAAACTTTGTAATTGTCCCTTGCTTTTGTGCTGCATTGTATTGTAACTGACAGCACAATTCAACCATGGATTTTCTTTCTTTAGATTTATTTGGGCTTCAAGGCAAGTGCTTTTTCATGTTGTAAAAAAAAAAACATTTAAATAATTTTTTTTAAGAGATAGCTGGGATAGCCTAGATGTCTCAAAAGATCTACAACTGAAAACCATTGAAACCGAAAAGGCAGTTAGACAGGTAAAATCAATCAGGCAGAAAATAAAGATAAGCATCCTCTTCACGCAGTTCGCTTCGCACTGTATCCTTTCAACTTAAGTTGCCAACTCTGAATATGGTCCACTGATTACAATTAAAGAATCAGATATCACTTATCTAGGACCAACATGTAGCACGTAGCATGTAGCACCAGAATACTTCCACTAGCTACATGTTTAAACTGCAATGGCTCAACCACTTAAATGCTAACCAAGTGGTAACTTCAGTAAGAATGCACTCTCTAATAGTTCTCGAGGAAAAACATCAGGCTGTTCTCAAAGGGCAGTCATTTAGAAGTTATAATTCTTTCAAAATTCTCCGAAGAGCCCAAGTCAAAACATTTAACATGCTGAGACCTTGGAGCTCTATGATAAAATCGTCAAACGAGTTTTAGTTTCTCCAGCAATATCTGATTTGTTTGCCATAAAAATATTTTCAAAGGGCATTTGAATGTGCAATGTCTTACTTCAATAAACATCATTCAGTCAGTTGTTTGCACAGTGTCTATTTTAAGGAATAGACAATGAAACACATCTATTTGGTCAACCTGATAACCAAGTTGGGAAATGTATGTCTGTGTGTATGTGTTGTGACACTCTTGTAAGGATGTGCACACATATCTGTGGACATGTGAGCGCTATCACTGGTAATCTGAACCATGACTGGACACTCTGAATAGAAAAAGTGATCCCTGAGCTTCATACAGGGTATTGTGTTGCTACTATTGCAGGGGTCATGACAGAAGCAGCTAGAATATGGCGTAGGAGAGAAGAGAAGAGAAGATAGCAAAAGTGAGAAATTAAGGAGAGCCTACATTTTTAGACGCCAGGAAGTCCATGCCCTTAGCAACTTGATAAGAGAAGCTGAGGAGGTCTTCAGTGTCCAGAGCCAAACCATCCTCTTGCAGAACCTCACTGAACACGTCACAGTCAATATAAGAGCCAGCACCTAAAAAAGAAAAAGAAATAAGGGAGTTTGGTAGAGAGACATATTATACACTGCATGAAAGATTTCTCAGGAGAAGAGAAGAGAAGAGAAGAGGAAAAAAGAGAACAGGTTCAATTCTTCTCCACTGTGCCATACCTTTAGGTAGTGAACGTTTCTCAGTGGACTGAGCTCCCAAAACCAAAGGCTTCATAGTCATATAGCCGTTTCTACCTTCACTGCAAGCAATAATCACAGCATGTCAGCAGGTGTCATTAGTTATCTTTTTACAAATTAATTGTAACAAAAGAAAATGCTAAAAGGCAGATATATCATGATGTCTCACCCTGAATCTGGGTATAACAAGACATTTCTGTAGTAAGAATCATCTCCCAGTCTGGAGCAGCAGAAGCAGTCACGCTTTCGGCGCAGGAAGTTCAGCAGGTCGCCGAAACAGCAGTACTCAGTTATCACCAGAGTCGGACCTAGGGAAAGGCCCAACAGCAATCAAATCAGTATCTCACACACACATTTACATTACTTTTTACTTGAGGGCTGATTGTTTTATCTCTTCACCCCTTTACGCCTTTTTGCTAACCGCATTACCTAATCCGTTTATTCTCCCATTTCTCTTAATTCAGTTCAGTTCAACCAAATTCAATTTAATTCAATTCAGTTTGGCCTGCTTTATTGACATGGCAATCAATGGAATAACAAAAAGAAATGATTACAAAGTTTGGGAGTATTACAGAATGAAATATATACTTTACCATTATACTGAATGAACCATTATAAAATTGTTGTGACTAACAATTTTAATTACAATAAAAAATATTTTGCTGTAGAGTGTGCAAGTAGTAAATGTCTAAAGTATGTCTGTGTGTGTTTTTGCACTTTTTCTACAAATGAAGGACCTGGTCTCTCTCTCTCTCTCTCTCTCTCTCTCTCTCTCTCTCTCTCTCTCTCTCTCTCTCTCTTGCTCACCTCCAACAGTGCAGGCACCCAGTAAGTTGACGATGTTTATGTGGTTGCCAAGGTAACTGAGGACCTTCAGTTCTGAGATCAGAGCCTCTTTCTCAGTGGCGTGAGCGCTCGCTGTGGCACAACATCAAATGACAGACAAATGAATATGAAAAAAAGTAGAACAGACACACAAAAGCCACATCTGAATCTTAAATCCTGAGGGTTTAAAGGCTAAAATAAAATGTTGGTTTCTTCATGAATTCGTTTTCGAATTCGAATTCGAATTTTTAAGTGACCTAAAAGCCTTATATATAATCTGCCAGAAAGTGTTAGGTTTATTTATAGCTTTCATTAACTGTGCTTCCTAAACATGACACTTAACATAAAGCACATATTATGTTACTGACATAAGGATATGTAAGTTGTGTCCTCTAACACTTAGTCTTGTCTTAGTGGTAATATAACCTGATCTTTGTGAGGAGTATTGATCCTGGGTTCTTGGAACTTAAGCATGTTAAGTCCATCAAGTGAAAGAGTCAGTTTTCCCACAGTTTTATTTACCAGAGTGACTGTTGGATATCAGTGATACAGTGTTTCCGAGTGAGACGTTCTAGCACACCCTCTAATGGCTGCAGCTGTCACTCTGTATTAATGTGAACTGTGTGATTCATCAATCACCACAAGTTTCTACAACTCTACTTACGTTTTAGCATTTTGACTGCCACAGTCATCACTGTATCAGCCTTGGACATTCCATATGCTGTGGCTTCCACCACCTTCCCAAATGCTCCTGAGCCAAGAGTTTTGCCTGTGGATGCAGAAAAAAGAAAATCTAGTGATATAGATCTGTTGCAACAAACGCTCCCCTTTAACACATCACAGAGAAACATGTGCATTTCCCTTAAACCTCTCTCATGGGAACAGTTATGGGATGTTGACCTTTGATCTGAATCAAATAGGGAACTTGTTAACTATTACCATCCATTTTGGCACAGGTAGTGTGTTCTTTGTCAGTTGGGAATGATGCCATACTTTCATAAAACACAAACGTAACGTACAGTATGCTATAAAACACACTGACAAACACTCTAGGAGAGAAAAAAAAGGAGAAGGAAGTGGGAGCCACACAGAGTGCCATTGACTGATGGCGCCAGTGATGGAGATAGTAAACAAAAACCCAACTGACCGAATCGCAGCCTGTCCCGCGGAAACTCCCACTGGTGGTCATATGGAAGCTGGGTAGGGTCAATATAGACGTAGTTGTTGCCATGGATTCCCTCAATGACTTTCCACTGAATCTGGTATTTAGGTTTCTGAAAGACATACACAGGATGAATTTTAGCAAAGGGACAGAGTGAGAGCAAGATTATAGCAAAATGTTCCCAAAAAAAGACATAAACACATTGATATATTGGTCCATTATTACAGCAATAAAAAACAGGGCACTTCTGCTTTTTCCTGTAGTGCAACAGGTTATAGTGCAGTTCCATTCTCACATGGAGACAATAAATGATAATAAATGTCATCCTTTGCTATTACAATGGGAAGCAAACTAATATACTGTTGTTTCATGGTATATATTGTCATCTATAAAATGTTACTTCCATTAGCCTTGTGGTTCCAGTGCAAAACTAAAGAAGCCATTTGTGATGGCTGATTAAATACATTTATGGTAAGCTGACAACCGTTGCAAATTTGCTTTTACATACAGCCATTCTAGTAGAAAAACAGACCCTAAAAACTGCTCTGAGGGCTGACCCATAGTGTAAATTGTTTGTGGTGTGTGTGTGTGTGTGTGTGTGTGCGTGTATGCAGTAGATGTGTAACAGAGTGTCTTTGTGTACAATTTACGTTTGTACAACCCCAGGCCTGTTGACTGTTAAATAATAAGTGTCCGTGTGTGTGTCCGTGTGTGTCCGTGTGTTGTTGTTGCTGTTGCTGTTGAACTCATAAGCATAGTGGGAAGGCTGCCATGTATGACACATAAAAGATCATGGGTAACAGCTCACAAACTGATCTAATTACCCCCAGGGGTTCCCTCATGGGGCAAAACAGAGTGTTTTTGCTTGAGAACCACAGTTAGGCAACCTGGAAACACATGACTAAATTTAATGGTTTGGATTCATAGCGTGCCATACAATGAGGAGCGCTTCTCATTTAAATAGACATTAATATTACTGGTTCCCTTTTATCTTTAGGAGGACACGCTGTGCTCTTAATATGATTACAATTATATATTAGGCATCCTAGCACTGTAATTAGTTCAAGTTTCAACATAAGTTTTGCAAATAGCAGTTATATTTTGCTCAGGATTTTTTTTTTTTTGCTCAGCCTAAACTATTGTGGTAATGTTCTGCTACCGAAATCTAAGCCTTTAATAAGCATACATGCTATTCCTTACAAAATTGGTCAAAGAATCGTTAAGAAACACCCCCCCCCCCCCTTTTTTTTAATCAGTACTGTAACATTGCCAGTAATTTCACTGCCCATTCTGCCCTGCATTGTGTGAGGTGTTCGGCCTTACCTGCATATACTTGTAAGAGAGAACAAACAGGATGAGGCAAAGGATGGCTGCTGCAGCAATGAAGCCAATCAGCAATGGAGTAAAAAGCTCATGAGGAGCAGTATGTTCTGTAAAAAAAAAAACGATAGCAAAAAGATATCAGAAGGAGAAAAACGAAAGTGGATGGTGTGATTCTAGGTCGGGCTGGTGTTCTGCTTCATATAAGACACACAAAAAAGAACGAAAGAATATAAAGGTGTATAAGTTCTTCTAAAAGATTAACAGTAACTGATACTTGTCATAAACAAGGTTGCCAAGGTTCCCTTAGGATCTTTAGGATCTGAAAGACCCTAAAAGAGACAGAAATCATGCCAAAATAATGCAGCTGCACTGTCATATCAAAACTAACAATTTGTTAGCAGATGATCTACAGATACCGTGAGTGTACTGCACTATGGTAATTACATACAAACTCAAGCTTGTTTTGATTTTGTCCTGTACGACTTTGTACACGTCTCTTAACGACAATTATGTTGCTAGGTTCTGCGTTCTGTGTGTGTTTGAGTGTTATTGTTTTTCTGCTTTGTACTCTGAGGTGTAATAAGCTCTTTAGCCATAAGAAGCTTTCTCTCCATTTCAAATCAGAGAATGCAGACTCTGCAGGAAATAATCCCCTGTAAACCGGTCACTGGCTTTTACTGCTCTCCTCCCTCCCTCCCTCTCTCTCCCTCTCTCTCCCTCTCTCCTTCTATCCCTCCCTCCATTGTCCCAATGTGCCTAAAAACCTGCACCTTCATATCATAAGTGCGCGCGCACACACAAACAGACACACAGAGAGACACACAGACACTTTTTCATGCCCCCTGCAAAGAATAGTCTTGGTACATTTATCATCTGTTATGGGAGTTTAAACACATTAGTCCTTCTCCACTTAGCATACTTTACTTCTGGCAAACAGACCCAGGCAGCCCCCTCCACCCCAAAGCCCTGAACTCACACCAGTGCAAACACTTCGAACCACCTCCATCTCAATGCACCACTGCATTTACACTCCAGAAACCTGAGAGCCCCAGGCAGACACTCAGTCTAATCTAAAAAGTACTAATCAGATTTGGAAAAAATAAGGATGCTGAGGTGAGAAAAATGTCAAATGTTGCAATAAAACCCATTCTAACAAGACTATGGTTAACTTTGCTTCACCTTGCAGTAAATACATGTGCCATTGGTGTTTGGCAACATGAAAATAAACCAGAAATTCAGCCTAGCGTGATAAAATGCTCTGTGTTGGTGATGCTCCGTCACCCCTGGGCTTCTACACACTGTTTTAATCCAACAGGACCCTGAAAAGGTTCAGTGCAAGCGAGGCAAGCAATGGAATGGAGAGGTAAGCTGGCCAGATGACAAATTAAATTAAATTATCTGCAATAAATGACATGTTACAAGATACAAACAACAGAAGAGATCTGGGACATTTTCCCTCTACAATGAATGGGAAAGCAGGAACAGATGAAGCTAAAAGATATCCAGCATCCACAGCCAAGTCCCAAGCAGAAGCATAGAGAGATGGAGTGTGTGAGAGAGAGAGAGAGAGAGAAAAAGAGAGAGAGAGAGAGTGAGAAAGCTGACAGAAATTCAGTGAAGTGTAATGCCTGAATGGACCAAAACCGAAACAACAGCAGAACAGAATAATGGTTGTTATGATGAAGCCAAGCCAGCCACTCAACTGCAGTGGACACTCTGTAATTATACCTATGTTGGACAAAGAGACTGCAAAAGCATTAAGCCTTAAAGCTTAATTGCATGGGTGTTTCACGCACTGTTTATGCTGCTGAGTACAAAGATTTGTATCTTCTAGGGTTTCTGGATTAAAAAAAAAAAAGAACAATGTCTATTTTCAATTTCAATATTTACAAAAAAGGATATCCAAGAACTTAAGAACAGGGTGTGTATCCTGCAAGAAGATAACAACAAATTAACAGAAAATGTTTGAAAAGGACAGAAAGAAAGAAGATGGATTTCAGAATAGCTCTCTCAGTCTCCAGAACTTAATTTTGAAAAAAGCATGGTATGACATCTGTCAAGATTATAACAGATGTCAGGGAGAATGTTTTTTTGGATCCCCTCAATTACAACTGCCAAGAGGATTGGATTGGAAAGAGACTGGAGGCAGTTATAAAGGCAACTGGTGGGCATACAAATGATTATATTTGAAGTAAATGCAAATTTGAAACTGATATAATTTCGATTTTTTCACTATTAACATATACTATTCAATATTTTTTATTACTTATGATAATGAAAGAACATCTGAAACCTAACACAATGACTTGTTGATACTTTTTTTTTCAAGTTGCTTTTTTTTCATTTTTTCCTAAGGGTATGCAAATTTTTTGCACTTAACATACTTTGGTTCGTTAGTCACATGGCATGTAAATCTACCAAACTGATCTTCAAACAGAATTATAATCTTGTATTTCTGATGCTGTATTTTGGTATTTGTTGTTACATAAGTGTTAAATTATATATACATTACAGAATGTTGTTCTCAACTAAAGTCATTATCATCAGTCATTATTTTTATGTAAAAAAAAAACAAAACACTGTAATTATGCCACTAAAAGTAATTATAAATAATTTTCTACTGTTTTGGCATTTTGGTATATAAGCATTAAAAAAACAAGACGAGGAAGGTAGAGACCTAACAAAAAAAAAAAAAAAAAGGAGCAATTTGCGATGAGATGAAGTCAGACGGTGACTTGAAGTATGCATCTAATGGTTAAGGAAATTGTTCAGAAGTTCCTACAAATGTTTGATGTTCAATGATTTCAGTTCAGGCTTAGTAACTCCTAGCTCTCATTTAGTATTAGCAACACTGACATTGCTGTATACTGGAATGGCTTAGCAGATATTATTGCATTAGTGCTTAATTAGTCTTTCATGAGTAGGATAGCAGTATGAGTACACTAATAACATTTAACTTAATAACATTTAATGACCTGGTGACAGATCACCTTGGATCCAGGTAACCTTGTCTGTTGTTATTTTTTCTTCCGGTTTTATGTATGGAACTGGTTTTAAGTCTGGAATTAGGCCTTAACTGGGTGTGTGCTTTATTGTGTGAGGAGGGTGTACATGATTGTTTCTGTTCTCACCGCTGATGGAAAACAGTGTGTAGACAATCTCGCCTTCGGCTGAAGCCACACACTCCAGGGTGGGGTAATTGTTCTTGGTGATGTTTAAGCGGCTCTCCACCGCTCCCTTCCCAAAGGGTGGGTTAGTCATGGTTACAGTGACGACATCCTCCTCCTCTTGTGTGGCATTTAATAAATTAGAACACCTAGAGTGTCACATAATGAATTAACAATAATCATGGACATGCAGTAATGGATGTCAGGGGCCAACATACACATGCACACGGACAGACTGACAGACAGACAAACACACACACACACACACACGCACACACACACAAAATAAACAGAACTACATACAAGTTACAACATGTATACGTGCATTATGTATCCTTGCTTCAATTATTTTGAAAATGCTATTTGCTATTGTCGTAACTAACACCAACATACATACCAAAGGAAAGTCAGGCACTTTCTGATGTCCCTGCATTCACATTCCAACATGTACCAACATGCTCAACATGGATAACATGGAGATCTAGCAATCCTACTTCATCTAAGATTTATCATGCAGGGATTCCAAAACACTGCGTCATAAACATAACTGGCATCTGTTGTTTTATTGTAAGGAACCTACTGACCACATGTATGTGTCAAGCTTGATTTTAGAGCAAATCAGTTGCACAGTTACACTAATTAAGATTTTGTATCACTACATTGTGGGAAATTGTGTGAAATATAGCATCAGCTATTGCACCCCTTAACCATCACAGATTGCTGATTCTATTAGGGGAAGGAGTGGAGTTCATGCTCCAAAAGCAGTGGTCACTCATAGTCCTAATGCTGCTTTGCTTCCCACCATCATTTAAACCTATTAAACTGTATAAAATAAAAGAAGAGATAGCTCTTAATATAAGATTACTGGCTTATAAAGTTATAAAAGCAGTTATAAAAATGTCTCCCTATGTGTTTTTCTGCGAATGATGAACTGCAGTAATCAATGACAAGATCTGAGTAGTCTGTGCTATATTATACAATACCTTCCATATAGAGCTTGTGTTATGTGTGTGTATATATATATATATGTATGCATGTATGTTTAGAGAGCAGATTTGTGGAGGGATGGATGCTTAAGAAATGACTGAATGCACATATAATGACCCACTGTCTGCTAAGTTATGGTTTGGTGGTGCTCGGGACATCAGCTGTTCCCTCAGTAGTGTGTCATCTAAGAATAACTGTCCCTCTAAGTACACACTGTTCCTATATTATCTACCAGACTCACATGACTATTAGTCACCTATCACAGGCTTATTGCCCTGATCATGATACAGTCATTTGACCAATCTGCTTGTTCCAATCATCAAGCATCATGTTAGCCGATTAACTAATCAGTTCAACGTCGTGTTGTATTCTCACCTCAGTTAGCTAAACCCTACAAGTAATAATTGAATTATCATTTTTGGTTAGCCTTCACTCTCTAGGCTGCACAGGCTCAGTATCAGCATCAGCAGGTTGGGGTGTTTAGTGGTAGAAAAGGAAAGAAAACAAATCACTTCAGCCATGACCACTTTCAATACAGATATGAATATTTGGAGCACTAAATTTATACAGACACAGATAGTGTCATTGCCCCTGTCGGTGAAAGTACAGCTTGTGCATACTTTGCACTGCAACAGTAACCTCAAGCATCACTTTAACAACTTCCTACACATCCTAAACATTGGTTTTATAGTGATATTAAATTGTTACATGTGAACATACTGTAGCAGCCACTTAATTAATGTATTGTGACTTTCATAAATATATACATGGGCTGGAGTGGAACAGTTCTGCTGTGTGGTACAATTTTATCTGTACGCAGTATGTACATGCAACACTGAGCTTAAACACTGCCAGCACAAGACATGCTTCTAGATCACATCTCTAGAATTTCCCATAAATACCACTGCTACCTGTGGGATATTGCTGTGGGATGATTCGCTTAAGTTTGATCTAGTACTTTACTTTCGGTAACATAGTTCTTACTTTCGAACCTTGTGTTTTCACCGTAAAAGAGACTGCAATGTACCAAAGGCTGGAATAATTGGCAACCTATGAGCACGCCTACCTGGCATGGGGTTGGTCGCAGTAGAACCATGTGATCTGAGGTGGGGGATAACCTTCAGCCACACAGCGTACTTGCCCATCAACCGGACCTTCATGAGATACAATTGCTGGTTTACCTAGAGATTAAAGCAAAGTCAGTGGTTAAATGCTTGGTGAGAGAAAAACAAGGACTTTTCATTTACCTAATATTTTATTATTTTCAAATCTGCAGCCACAATACATTATAGTAAATTAAAACATAAACTGAAAGATCAGAAAATACATACAACATACAACATTCAACAGGTAATGTGATAATAAACTCAACAGTCAATGCTGCAGCAAAACAATCACGTTTGCAGAGTTTGCATATACTTCTGTTTGCTCTGTGCTATTTGACACTGTGCTAACAACAGAGTAACACACTGCTGTGAGTCACATGATGAAATGAAGCAGAACCAATGTGCCACTGGTTCCTCTCACATAACACAACTATATTTGTTTCTTAGAAACTTACTTAGGACATGAACCTCAAATGTCAGGTGGATACTAGCATCACCGTTGGAGGCCAGAAAAGTGTAGACGCCACTCTCTGATACTTTTAAACGCACAAGCTTTAACTGACTGTGGTAACTGTAAAGAAAACAACAACATCTCCATCATATGTAAAAAAAAACCCACCAGCACAAAGAAATGCTGATAAGTAAAAAAGTGTACACACACGTGAGTGCATACCTGTGTGCATGTGAGTGTGTGGTGATAACATGGTCAGTTGTGTTAGTGAGATTTTTTTGATTGTAGCTCCAAGATAAGACGTGCGGTTTAGGGTAGGCTTCCATATCCACACTCAGGGATAGACTCTCTCCTTCTCGCACTCTCCATGTCCCATTAACTACATGGGTCAGGTTAATAAATCCTCTGCCTAAAAAAGACACACACATTATATTTGAATAATAAGAAGGAGACAGTCAAATGTAGAAAAAAAATAACATGATAAATAGAATTCTTTTGCCACATAAACCAAGTCTGAAATACAACTTTACTTAATTTCAACTGATCAACTTTTAAAAAGCAGCTTGAGGTAAAAAAAAAAAAAACAGACAAAGAAGATTTTGTTTTCATTTTATAGGAACTTCTGAAAGCCACAGGTCAGAAATTCACAGACTTGAGGTTAGCATATTCACAAGTACAGTGAGATGTAAACATAAACTTCTGTGAAATACAGAGGTTTCTGAGGTTTGTATGTGAAAACCCACATATACACACATTTGGGGCAAAAAAAAAAGACTCTTAATATCAATGAAGTGGAATTAATTTGAAGTACATGCACCTAACAGCAAGATTTTTTACTAAAGCTAAACTAAACTTTACATGTTGTAGTGTATCTTAAGTGTCATATGACAGGCGGCCTTACTGTAGACATCCACCCAGACTGTCTCAGCACTAATCCCTCTGTAGTTCTCTGCCTCACAGCGGTAGCTACCCGAATCCTGGGTTGTCACGGCTGGTATTTGGAGGGTGGCTGTGCGTTTGTGCAGTACCGGCTCGGTCAAAAGTTGGGAGCTTTGCTGCACGGATGCTTCCTGTAGAAATACAGCGGGAATATATTATCCAAGTCAGCGAGAAAGACTCGGTAAAGAAGTGACAGATATTAACAGTCACAGTAGTCACACGATGCTCTATTTACATGTAGGAATGTTTTGATTCGCTTTTGTGAGCCACTACTGCTCAAGTAGCTCCTGAAATCAAATTGAAATGTGATAACGATGCAGGTTGCTCATTTCAGGCTGTTTGTGGCCTTTGAGATTGGCTATATCAGTGTGCCACGGTATTACATATTGAAACATATTAAGTTGCAACATCTTGCATCATACAACGATTTACACTCCCAGTTCAATATTTCTCTAATATTTATATGTTGAAATGTTGAAAACGTTTACATGTTAATATGTGCTCTTTTAAAAGCTACAGAGCAAAAGCAACTAGCAGCTATTACAAACTGGTGCTGCACTCTCATTTTGTGCCATGTAGTAATTATGCAGTTATTATGCAAAGTGTAAATGGGTCGTTACACAAAAACTTGAAGTGTGTGTGTGTGTGTGTGTGTGTGTATGTGCACAGAATATGGTACAGGTGTGCACAAAAGAATTTGCCTGCGTTCTTACCACACCATGAGGTGGGAACCAGTTAACCTTGATGTCACTGTTGACATTGGAAGTGGAGCAGGTGAGCGTGAGTCTCTGGCCCAGGGTTAGGAGCACTCTGTTACGCTCCTGAAGTGAAATACGGGGCGGTGCATCTGGAACTGACAGCCAATCAGTACAAAGAAAGTTAACTGAACAGATATTCTAAATAGATTGCTAGGTAGTATTTATAGGATCCATATAAATAGTAGTAATAAGTACAAGTGCATTGCAATAATAAGAGAATAGAGCAAGATGAGAGAAAAGTGTCTCTCTCGCTGTCTGTGTCTCTCACCCAGTCGCACATTAAGCTTATATTCCATAGATCGGGCAATCTTCTCTCCCAGAATTCCCACGCAGACATAGCATCCCTTGTAGCTGGGCTGGACATTCACCACGGAAATGCCTATCTCAGTGCTAGCGCTGTACCTCATCCCGGTGGGCAGTGGAAGTCCGCTGCACGTCTCCAGGCGCAGGTCGGCCATTCTGGGGTCGGTGGCTAGGCAGGGGATAGAGGCAGTGTCTCCTGCACCAGCCATGATGTCTGGGATGATGGATCTCCTGAAGGCGTTGTCAGGATCTGCTAAGAGGAAGGCTAAATCAAGAACCAATGAAACACAACCAAGGGTCTTAGATTAAGACATGACATTGCAGTATGAGAGAGAGAGAGAGAGAGAGAGAGAGAGAGAGAGAGAGAGAAGGAACCAGATTGAGAGAGGCAGACCAAGTGGTAGAGACAAAGAGTGTGAAGAGGGAAATAAAACAGGACAGATAAAAAAGATAGAGCAGGCACCCTTGTTCACAGTACACAGTAGGTTCTATAAGGTGGCTTATACAAAAAAGAGTAAAGTGTGTGTGTCTGAGCCTGTGGACGTCATTTCATAGCAATCCGTAGATGGTCACTGTTTAAGAACATGTTGGCACCCATAGTATTTAAAGTGAAGAATTATAAATGACACACATCTGTCCATACACACATGCATCAGCTGGCTTTTTAAATCTGTTACACAGCTAAAGAACCCTACTACTATATCTACCATTTAGCTATTCAGACATTACTCTCTGCTTTTCTCTCAAACACAAACAAATAGTACAAGCTTCACCTACCTGTAACATACACATAAATAGAGCTCTTCTCTTCTGAGGACTCCTCCAAGCAAGTGTATTTGCCCTGATGCTGTGCCTTTGCTTTGGCCACATAGAAGGTTGACATTTGGTGGTCCCTCTGCTCCTCCCTTAGTATCCGGGTTGGACGTTCCTCCCGTAGCCAACGCACTGGTGCATCACCATGGCAACGAAGAATGAGGCTGCCATCCAGCTGCACCACGAGCTGGGATCCGTCTGGCGTAATTACGGGCCTGGTACTGCCTGATAAAAAAAAACAACAAAAAAACAAAAACACAAGGCCACTGGTCAAAATACATTGTCCTATAAGCAGTGCATTAAAGTGCAGAACTGAAATGGTCTTTAAAAGCGGGTCAAATTTTGCATAAAACAGTAGGTTGACATTGATTAAATTGAAAGAAAGTGGGGTAAATAAAAAATAAAACAAAAACACTCAAAAACACATTTAGCAACTTAAAGGCAACCCAATAATAATGGAATAACTAGACTAATAACTAGAATTGTTGCTCATTTACAGCATACCAAGTGCCCAGATCTGTTCTTCCCTCCGGAGTCATAGAGGTTTCAGGAAAGAACTTTATAGCGTTTATTGTGCCGTGCTACAATTCATCACAGTCTGTCTCATTTGAGCCAAGTTGTTTATATACCAGTTTTTTTTTTGTTTTTTTTCCCCCAAGAATTTCATCCAGCAATTTCTAAGATTCATCAATCATCATACTTTTATTTCTAACATGAGCAATACCATGTGTGAGTGTGTGTGTGAGTGTGTGTGTGTGTGTGTGTGTGCCTGCATTTTCCCCATGACCTTGGCTGTGGCTGAAGCTCCTCTTGCATGTTATGACAAATTACCTTGTCATGACATGCACCAGTTTAAGTAGCTTACAAACATGTCTGGCAAAGTAAGAATGGAAAAATGCCATGTCTTGCTCCGCCGTCACAATTCTGAACAGCTTTTACTAACCAACATGCCCATCAAAATGTACTATGCCTTACTAGCTTTTGCTTCATATCTGATGTCATTGTAGCATTCATGAAATACACTTTTATTTTGCTTTCTAGTATTTGTTTGTACAAGTCCCTTCTGTGAATCTTTAGCAAACTGCTTGAGTGTGCAACTTGTCTTTTGATTCCTCCTTGCATGTGACTGACAAACAAGCTGAGGAGTCATAACACGGATATAAATGTTTGAACAAGGATTTGCACAGAAAGATAGCGTGGCATACCGTAACTTTTTTTTTTAATGATATGGTACAAAAGTAAACAGAAACCATGCGTACAGAGCAAACAGTAACACTTACAGTTACACTTCAACCTTTTTGACAGTGTGGAAACCAGTTAAACTGGTCTTATTTTCATTTAAATTGTATTGATTGATTGTGTGCATCCTGGGAGCCAAGTATTCTGTCCAGTGCAGAAGTTAGTGTGAGGTGTTCATTGCAGAAAACTACCAGCCAACAATAATTAGCCATCATAAGTGAAACTTCCTCATCCTGAATTTGTGATAAGATTTATAAACTGTCAAAATGTTCTGTCATTTGCTTCTATATCCAGCACTTTTAGTTTTAATGATTCTCACGTACACCATCACTAATGTTTGAGCATGTCTACTTAGTACTTAATAATTATTGCAATCACAAGGTGAAGCAAGAGGAAGATTAAAAGAAAGACAAGGATGAAAGCAAAGTTGTGGAAAAATGGCTCACCACTATGCAGAGGTATGTGTGTGTGTGTGTGTGTGTTTGTGTGTGCATGCATGGGCTAGTGAGAAAGAGAGTAAACACTAAATATGTCAGCAGATATATAAGTGTGTATGCTTTGGGATTACCTGCTACCAGCATGTTTACTTTGGTTTAGAGGTTCCTGGTTTATAGTAAATGGCTCTATTGTGAGATTTGACTGGTTCCTGTTGGGTTCTTTTTGGTCGAAACACGGCTGAGTGATGGCTTTCAGTAAACAACAGAGAGTAAAAGACCCCTGAAGGTGGCAAAAGCATCAAAACTATAGGACCTGGACAACTGACCAATATTAAGTAGTTTCCCAAATTGCATCTTACTGAGGATTAAACTTCACTGATGCTGAAAATAGCTAAAAATAATGTGCCTATAAAATTCATTCTTGGTTTTGGCAGCTTGGTGTCCTTGCCACTGTCACCTCTTGCTTAACTGATCTCCACGCATATTTCTGTAATGCTGCTATGTGACAGTGTTAATTATCAAATGCGCTATACAAATAAATTGAATTCATATGAATTTATCAAGTCTTCGTATATACTGTACATCCTTCTTCAGATGTCTCTCTCCCTGTACTCACAGAGACCAGAGATCTGTGTCAAAGGTGAAAATAAGCAAATAAATAAATGAATGAATATACTATATGGCCAAAAGTATGTGGACACCTGATCATCACAACCGTATGTGAGTGTTGAACAGCTCATTCCAGATATATTCCCCCTTTGCTGTTATAATAACCTCCTTCACTCTTCTGGGAAGGCTTTCCACTAGATTTTGGAGCGTGGCTGTGGGGATTTGTGATCATTCAGCTACAAGAGCAT
>CM075021.1:2946840-2974931 GCA_037576675.1 Pangasius sanitwongsei | reverse complement strand
AAAACAAAAAAACAAAAAAAAAAAAAAAAAAAAAAAAAAAAAAAAAAAAAAAAAAAAAAAAAAAAAAAAAAAAAAAATTCAAACTGCTGCACTTATTGCGTCACAGATGATATACTGTATGATCAGGTACAGGATCTATATATTTAGTCCAAAGTTTGTGCTTTTTAATGCAATGTGCTGGGAAATGGATGTGGATGGAATGTGAATGGAAAGAAACTGCGTCAGGTCAGTTCAGTTGTTCAGGTGTAGTGGTCATTGAAAGCTCAGACTGACTCAATTGTAAATCAACTGGTTATGGAGTATACAATAGTACGTTCAGGTCTTGACACATTCCTGCTTAATTCACTCTTCTGAATGCCCAACAAAATAAAGTTCTATACAAAATGTTAATAATCTGTATTATTTCCTTATTCCTCATAGTTTGAGTACACATACAGTCTTTTACCAGACCGTCCTCCGAGCCAGTAGAGGACGCTGTCTCTAATTATAGATGACCTTCGCAGGACATCCAGGCAGTGAAGAGGCTTTTTCTCCTCGAGGATTCCAGGTGGATGACAAAGAGGAGCAAGAGTTCAGAGAACAGGTGGGAGATAGAAAAGGGCTATTCAGAAGAGTTCTTGTATTGATGCTTGCATTTTAGCCCTTCTCTCTTCTGCCCTTCTGGATGAATTGCTAAATAGGGTCTCTCTCATCCTCTCTTTCTCTCTTTCCATCTCTATGTCTCACTCTCACAGGAAGCTGTCCTCCACCAGATCCCCTGAGTCCAGGCACATCTCATCCAGCAGTGTTATGTCCTCCAGAGTCTCTCCTTCCCGCTTGGGAAGGGTGGAGCTGCTCGAGCCTGTCTCTATAGCGCTCTCCTCAGATGTCTGAGAGCTACAAACACACCACACAAAAACAGATCATTAATTATTTTACTCCTTCACATAGGCAACATAATAATGATTGGCCTGGACGTTTCATGCTGAAGAATTCTTAAATCTGATTGGTAGGAAGGTGTGGATGAATTTTCAGTGCTAGCTGTATTCCAAGTCACAGGTTTTTATTAATGTACTCGTTCTAATCCATTATTGTTTCTATAGTAACAATTTGTTCTCAAGGACTAATAGTAGACTGATTTTTTTTTGTAAATGTGCTACTATTTAACAACAAAAGTACAGTCATTGACATGGTGAGGCTTTGTAAGGAGATGTTTATTTCACATTGATGGAAGGAGTCTCCAGTGTCAGTGCTTTGTAACAGCTTTCAGGATGTTACATAAAACACTTCAAGATGTGCTGTGATAGGAAAATAGTCTAATCACATCACCCTGTCGTTATCGTCCATCGTGATTTGTTCCTTACTTACGTCAGTGTTTTTTTTCTTGATATATTTCAATAATATATTTAATTTAGTCAAGAATGTAAGTTTCATTTAGTTGAACTATTTAAATAAAAGGTTATATAATTGATTCACATTGAAATATAATTTAGCAGGCATTTAATCCCCCTATTTGTCCAGATATATGACCAAATCAGACCATTCAAAACTTTTTCACAGGTTATATTAAATGTTCTATATTTTATATGTTTACAGCTGGGTGTGGTCCGCCTACCTATGACGGTTCCTTTTGGTGTATTCTTCGTCGGAAAGGGGGTCAAGGTCAGGCAGAGGGATGATGTAGCCACTGTCTGAGCTCAGTCTCTGCTCTTCGAAGCCGCTTTCGCGCTCCCTCATCTTGCACTGGTTCTTATAGGCCACACCCAAATAGGTCTCATCGCTCTGCACACACTGCACACGGGTCACCGCCGGGTGGTCGCTCTTCAGGAAGTCATTATTTACACGCTCATAGCTCTGCACAGACACAAACACCTGCTATTAGACAGCTGACCAATTTTGACCCATTCATATGTTCATGCTACATGTGATGTACTTCAGCAAGAGCTATTTGAGATCTAATGGCATAACTATATCTGCCATTACAACATTAAAAATGTGCTCCTGTCTTTCAAAATGCTTGAAGGAAAGGGGAAGGAAATTCAATCATCTTTAGTGGTCTCTATATTCTTCATTATATTCTCTTAAACATGGCTATAAACATGGCTCATTCAAACATTCTGTTCCATTTACACACCCGCTCTGTGGTTCGGCGAGGATCTGGAAAAAACTATAAAGAACCACATTTCCCACCACACCCCTTCCCAAGGTGCTATTACAGAATCTAGTTAGCCCCTGGCCATGTGACTCTGGGAAACCTTGTGTTTTGAAGTGCCACGTGTGGTGCATGTTTAGGAAGGTCATTATGGCTAACAGGCGAACGCTCTGGGTGGATTTGGTCCTGTTGGGTGTGAGCCAGTTGGAGAGTTAGCATACTAATTTTTGTTACTGAGACTCACACACCTAGTCTCTGTGCTCAGGTTGACAAACTGTATTAATACCACAGGAAACAGGAAGCTAGTTTAGGCAGTGTGTGGGCAGAGTGACATGATTACTGATACACACAAGTTCAAAGTTTGTGGATGGGGAAGAGAAGCACTGACAAGAACAGAGGCAAAAATGGGAAAAGGATTCAGTAAAAATGCCTAAAAGGCCAACTGGTCTACTAGATCTTACCCTCTTGTATCCACATGGCAGCAGGGTGGCCACTCTCTCACTCAGACTGTGGAACGAGGGTCTCTTCTCTGGCTCATTGTTCCAGCACTTCACCATAAGCTCATAACTACACTGACACAAGCATACCAATCAGACAGGAATGCTTGCAGTACTCAAAAATAACAATGTGTTGTTAAGCTGAACCTACACATCACTGGAGGCGTGCTCAGGTTTGGCCATCCTGTAGCCACTCTTGATCTTGTTATAGAAGCTGGAGTCCACAACCATGCCAGGATAAGGGGTCCCGCCTGCAAAAAAAAAAAAAAAAAAAAAAGATAAATAAACAAACAAACAAACAAACAAACAAACACATATTATATATACATATATACATATATATACACACACACACACACACACACACACACACACATATATATATACATACATCATAAAAATATCAAAGCACTCTTTATCAAAGTAAAGATATTTTGAATTCAGAATCGAAACCCTCCTTGGCATCTCCTTGTGTGTGTGTGTGTGTGTGTGTGTGTGTGTGTATTTATACTCACACACACCTGGTTGAGAAGATCCCAAGGAGGGTTTTGATTCGATTCTCTCTCTCTCTCTCTCTCTCATATATATAAATGAATCTTCAAAAATATAGCCAGAAACTGATAATATACCCAGAGAAAAGATCTCCCACAGTAAAATGCCGTAAGACCAGACGTCACTCAGAGTGGTGTACAGGTTATCAAAGATGCTCTCAGGGGCCATCCATTTTACTGGTAGGAAGGTCTGTGTATGTATGGAGATAAAATGCATCGATGATTCATACAACACCACAATGTATTCTTATGCAGGAAACATTTAACACAGATAAGCATAGCAAAGAAGAGGAGACACTTACACTTCCTTTGGATACATAGTTGTTGTCATGCATGATGTCCCTGGCCAGCCCAAAGTCACAGATCTTCACAATCTTCCCCTGAGACAACAGGACATTTCGAGCTGCCAAATCTCTGTGAACACACTGTATATAACAGAGAGACATTAAATTCAGTTATAGGATCTTTAAATCTTTCCATCAATCTGTAAGATGTTGATCAGTTCTTTGACTGATGTTTCAGTGGTCACACTGTGCTACCATACCTAAACAAATTGATCTGAATTTCTTATATTCTCATTCTCATTCTCCATTCACTCTCTTATCCTACACCTTCCTCTCTGTAAGACTGGCCTGAAAAAAGAACCCCCACCCCAAAAAACAAAAAACAAAAAAAAAACAGTAAATCTCCTGGATGATCTTCGAACTTCTTCTGGAAGCATTTAAATGCCCACAAAACTAAATTCATACCTGATGTGTGGTCCTTTAATAGCATATCTTAGTAATATGCAATAGCATAGTTTAATAACATGTCATAATGTACAGAAACACACTCTTATGTTCTATTCTGAGTGTTTGGGCTTTTCTTAAGCCACCCCAACCCCACAATTTAAACTGGTCAGTTGGGAGTTTTGCAAACACTGGCTGGAGCAACAGCTGCACCCTTAAGGATTGGTGCGTGTATAACAGTATTATATTACAGTATATAAACTAAAGTTACGTGTTTTAGTTTGAAACAAAGAAAACAATGATTTTCTGTGGTGGAGTTCGGACTTCTAACTAGTAGATCTGGGAGCCATTTAATGTAACACTTTAGCTAAAACTCAAATGTTTCAAGAACCAGTCTGAGGACAATCATTATTAAAATCAAGCCAAATAACAGCTTCTGTAAAGTTTATCTCTTTAGGTTGAGAATCATTATTACACAGCCAGCATCAGTTATGGCTTTAGACTCACATTTTTGGAGGCCAGGAACTCCATCCCTCTGGCCACTTGATAGGTGAAGCTAAGAAGGTCCATCGTGGTCAAGCGCTCCGAGTCATCAGAGAGAAGCTTTTCTACCTCACTTTCTGTTGGAGACACACACACACACACACACAGTGTAAGTTATACTAGCTTTATTTGGGTAAGTGGCTTCCCCATTACCCCTTTGAATGTGTGTACATATTTGCATGTGTGGACAACACGCCTTGGTCTGTTGTACACGAGCTGCGAGTACATTTTTAAAGTGCTGCTCGTATAGGCCCTTGTAATGGCTGGGTGAAGCGTGCAGCAAACCCTACAATTATCTCAGGTAAATGCAGGGTGCACGGAGTGCAATGCATCACATACCCAGAAACGAGGGTGGACGCCTTCACAACTGCTGCCAAAACATCAGTGTGTATGTAGATGTGTGGTTTTACAAAGTTTTTTGCAAAGTCAAACCAGATGCAGGCAAGCCAAATTGAACAGGGTAAACAGAGAGAAATACAGAAAGAGGAGAAATGAATAAAGACTCCAAAACAAACAAATAAACTGGTCAGGCAAAAGTAGAAGAAAAACATCTCACTGCTGTTATGTTTTCTGACCCAAGGAAGTATGTGTTATGTCCATGTGCATGAGAGAATGAGTTACAGTCATGTTTTTGTGGTTCATCTGTGAGAGCAATTTGCTGAGTGTGTGTTTTACCAGTGATGTGTTTGTAAGAGGGAGGGTGATCATAGTCATCTCTCTGGAGGTCAAAGTATTTGGAGGCGTTGCTCCTCTCCAACATGGGGACATACTGCATTGCGTCTGCTTGCTTCATATCCATGTAGTCTCCTTTTTCCTCAAAAGACAGGATCACGTAGCTGAGGGCACACACACATGGTAATGTTACTTTATCATGACAAGTTGAAACCTAGTTGGATGTCAAACCTCTGCACAGGCTGCAACTTGTCAGCTTTGTGTGTGTGTGTGTGTGTGTGTGTGTGTGCGTGCGCACGTGTGTGTGTGTGCACTCTGACCTTCTGCTGCTCTCATCAGCTGGATTGATGCCAAATATGTCCAGGTCCTTCTTGCCCTTCTCACCCTGTCGGTTCAGGAAGGTGTCTCTGTTCTTATGCAGGTAGTTCACCAGGTCTCCATAAAAACAGTACTCGGTAATGATGTAGATAGGACCTGAGAGACAGACAGACAGAGAGAGAGAGATAAAAAAAAAAGGTGGTATCAAATCACACTTACATAAAGTATCTATAAGCAAAGATGGTAGAGCAATAAACTCAGCTTGTAAAATAAATAAATAAATAAATAAATAAATCAAACCACTGCCTCCCAAGCCCTAAATTAACACTTTTGTGCTTGTGTGTGTGTGTGTGTGTGTGTTGTGCATACAGTTTTTGTATAACCGTGTTGTGTGTTTGTGTACCTGATTTGGTGCATGCACCCAGCAGGTTAACAATGTTGAGGTGGGGGCCCAGGTGAGTCATGATCTTTAGCTCTGACATCAGAGCTTGCTTCTCACTGGAGCGAGCCGTTGCTGAGGGACCAATCAAAAATCAACCAATTAAGCAATCATGCACAAGAATTGCCAGATAAATTAGCGCACATCAAATAAAACTCCAATAGATGATGAAGCATATTTCTTTGCTCTGTTAAAAGTGTGCAAGCTAACTCACGTTTGAGCATCTTCACTGCGACCTTCATTACTGGCTGAGAACGACTGAGTCCATACGCAGTGCCTTCCACCACCTTCCCAAAGGCCCCCGAGCCCAGAATACGGCCTGTGACAGACATTAACACAGTGAATCATACGCTTGATTAGCATATGCAAAGTTTCACACCTTCCACCGATATGGTCAGTGCTTCGGGTGAAAGTTAGCCGGGGCTGTTTTGAAACTCAAAATTTAAACAAATATAATCCCTCCCTACAGTATTTCCTTCAAAGCCACACCCCAAAAAACATGCCTGAATTCTCGTGCAAGCAACACCATGTAAATCACGCTGACTGTCCTGACTAGCTGGAGGTTGGTAATCCACAGGATTTGTTCTGTCTGCCATTTAGGGAGCTATTTTTAAGCCGTTATTTTAGTGACATCTGCTGGAATGTGGGGAGGCCTTATAATAACTAAATAATAAAAAAAAAAAATACCAAATGTGATTTGACAATTTCACAACGCATCGATCCCCCCTTTAAGCTAAACATTTTACAGTCTGATACATCTGCGTGGGTTAGACTTACATACCAAATCAGTCACTGGTATGTAATTTACATACGGTCTACTGAAGCCTGGTGATTGTTCTAGGTCATATCAGATTTTGCCTTGAAATTTTCTTTCTCAGTTTGAGCAATAATCAGGTGAACATTGGTTGCCCTGTTGTGATTTTTGAGAGAATGTCGCAGTTCAGGGAACAAATGACATTAACAAGCTAGCTCAATAGGTTTTCTTGCAGTTGTAAGCAAAAACTTCACCAAGAAACATGTAAGTCCAGTGTACTGTAATTGCTACTTAATAACGAATAGTTGCTCTATTTTTCAGGACCACAGTCTGGTCAACCCTTGTTTCCTATTCACACTTTCTATGTTGGTGAATTCACAGGGTTAAGGTTCACATAGATTATTCCTTTTTTGAATTCCTGCATCCGTTCCCTTTTAAGTAAGTGGCTTTTTCGCCAGAAGATTTTCTTTACATTCAGTCTAAGGGCTTCTTAATGCTGTGTGGTGCCTCCAAAAATCTGACTTGCCAGGGTTAACACATGGCTAGCCAACAGGACATCTGTGACTGCTCAACTACACCACTATGGCTTTATGTTAAAGAAAAACCACCTTTGATCACAGCCACTGTGAACACACCAAGTGACCGCTGTGCAGACGCACACACCACATCTTGACAATGCTGGTATCATAAGGCTGCACACACAGCAGACTGAAACAAGCCAATGCACCTGACCACAATCCAATCAATTACATCACCACAAGTCAAAGAGCCAGAGTGAGGAGGGCGGAACATGGAAGTGTTTGTGACTCACCAAGGACAAGGCCATCACGTGGGAACTCCCAGCGTGTGTCGTAGGGCAGCTGCATGGGATCCACGTAGATGTACTCGTGCCCATCTGGACTGACTGACTCAATGACCCGCCACCTGATCTCATAACGTGGCTTCTGAAACGCATATAGATGAGATAGGTTTTTAGATTGATAAGAGCTACGTTGTTGATCTTAGAATAGCGTTTAATACCACACAATATAAGATAAACAGAAATTTGATCATTGGTTAACTTATCAGTGTACAAAATCTAAAGTCATATGTATCCTGGAGCAGCAGGGGGAAGATTATAGTCTCATAAAATGAACAAGTCTTGGTGCCTTGAAATCAGACTGAGTGAAAAAGGTGATTCAGTGAATGAATAAAAAAAAAATGCAAATTATAAATTGAGTGAGTGAATTAAAGTGAAGTAAATTACAGTGTAAACAAGCACTAGGATGAATGGGTGAATACAGTGAATCCGTTGGTGATGGTATGAGTGAGTGATTGAAGCTGGAGTGACTGAAAAAAATGACTGTGGAAGTGTGTACCTGTTTCCAGATAATGACCAGCACAATGAGTGAGATGATGACAATGACCAACAGCACCAGAACAGCAGCCGCCACAGTGAGCTCTGAATGTGGACCTGAACACATCATCACCATTGGCATAAGAGCAAATTCTAATTTGATAGCTTAGTCATTTTGAGAATTTGGAAACCTATGAATAATCAATTATTTTACTAATTTAACAATGTCTTTAGATATTGACCATGATTGAATACAAGTCTGTACAAATGAAGTCTTAATTTCTTATTTGAATTGCTTAATCCAATGTACCATCATGAAGCGCATACTGAATTTGGTTAAACGATTTACAGTGTAGCTCAGCTATGTTGAAAAAAAAAAGGCCCACAGACACTGGATGGATAAACCAAAAGGGCATATGGCATATGAATTTCCCTTTCACAAGTGCCACATGGGGAACCCATCAGGAGTTCACTACATGGGGAGCCTGACAGAATGATGCTAACAGATGTAAGGGTTATCAGCAAAGAGTAACTTTTGGTAGAGCAGAGTTTCCCTTCATGAAACACACACACACACACAAAACACCAGGACCAAATGGTATATAGAAGTAGCTTGGTGAAGATATGACAAGGACAATGGGACAAATGTGAATAGATGATTAATGAACATTGAGGAAATTGCTGATTGCTTGTGACTGACAAAATGATGTTTGACAAGTAACAGATCTACAACAAGAGAGACAACAAGCTCAGTTGTCTAGGCCCGTGGTTCTCAAGCTTTTTGTAGCCAGGGACCACTTTAACGGTAAAATAAATTCCATGGACCCCCTCAGTTTGGATTTATTCATGAACAGTTTTTAAATTTGCCAAATAATAGTTTATGGAGCCACAGAACTTTCTATTCCTGAAATTTCCACCAAGAGAAGACATTCCATCTGAGTTGACTTTGGTGCTTGGACCCCTAAATATGATAACTTTGATATTGTGGGTTGGGATTTTCATCACCGTAACAAGATAATAAAAAACAAGGACCCCATGGCTATGCTTCACAAACCCCTGGGGGTCCTCAGACCCCACCTTGAGAACCACTGGTCTAGGATGGTCAATGTCTTTCACATGGTTATTTGTGAGATCTGGAACTGATTGAAGGAGTTAAAAATGATTGTAATTAACCCTACATTAGACAGTATTGTGCAAAATCTCTTGCCAAATCAATTCATTTTCATACTTTTCCTGAAGAGAAATGTAGTCAGCCTATGAGAGCCACAGGATGATGGAGATTCTCACCATTGGCCACCAGTTTGATCTCACGGGACACAGCGACCATCTCGTTCCGTGCCAGACAACGCACGGCCAGCGTGTTCTCCAGATGTCCAAAGATCACCTGACTCTCCAACTGGCTGTCCTGGTCTATGTGTGTATCAATGGTGATGCCAGTGGTGTTGGTCTGAAGAGTTGACCACTCATTTGAATCATTGGAACACCTAGGGAATAAGGAAAAGAGGTGAATGTGATGATGTCAGGATGCTTTTGTCACACTGTCATTGACATTGACTGAATGTGACAATTTATAGTTAAGAATGAGGAACAGAACAGTTGAAAGTGTATGTGTGAACTAAAAAAAAACATGAAAAAAGAAAATAAAAAAAGAAAAGGAACTTGTGGTGCAAAAAAAAAAGCAAAATATGAAATAAAATAGAAAAAAGAGAACTGTTGCAGCCATAGTGAGAGGAACAAGTCTCGGTCATACTTACTGTTTAATGTTTTTACAGATGTACCACTCCACCTCAGGGACGGGAGATCCTCCGGCAATACACACCACAGCCTGGCCTGTTTCTGAACCGTGGTGCAGGTCTAGCAGGTCCACAATTACAGCAGGAACTACAGTACACATACAGGAAAGCTTTACTATTAGCAGAGATATACACAGCTACATCAGTTAGTACATATACTCTAAGAATCCATATAAGACAATGACATTCAGAACAACTAAAAGAAAAAAACAGCTTAAGAGAAAGTTCATGTAAAATTCTAACATACATGAAAATGCAGGCAAAATAGAAACAGATTGGACAAAGAAAGAATGCATGGACAGTCAAAAGAAAAAACACATGCAAATGCATGAAAATTAAGTTGTGACCGAAACTCCTGCAAATTCAGAACAAAGTGAAGACAGAGACACAGGAGAAATGACAAGGCTTCAAACATTTCTGGATTTTACCTTTGACCTGAAGGTTGAACGAGTGGCTGGCACTCTGGTTGCCTATCTCAGCTTGCACCGTGTAGTTGCCACTGTCCTCAGCCTTAGCTCTAATCAGAGCAAGAGTGCTCTGGTACCTACACACACATACACACACACACACACACACACACACACACACACACATACACAAGTTATGTGCATACTAGCATATTGGAATTATTAGAAAATTATCACACTCTATACAAAAACACTTCCAAGTATGTTGACAATAAATGTGAATGTGAATACATGAACTGTATGTCCCTCAACTAGGTCACATTTAGAGTTAAATCTTTTTGCAAATGAGTCTCACTCCAAAAGCACATGTGTTACGTCAAATCGCGTGTGTACCAGGCTTCTAACCTTGTCTCACTGATCGTCCGAAGGGAGGTAGTAAACTCTGCAGCAGTATCACCCAGTACAACGCCATCCTTCAGCCATGTGACCTTGGGTGCAGGAAGAGCCTCAATGTCCACTTGGAACTCGCGAACATCATTCAGTTTGGCTGTCTCCACAGGAGCAAACATTGGAGCTAGAGACACAAACTCCGTCTCTGGAGAGTTTGGGATAGAAGAGTAAAGCATACATCACCAAACTGGAATATCATGTTCAGTTCACAATCATAACAACAAAATGCAAAGTACAACACTGCTTTCTAGTCACCCAAACCCTCAATAGAAATCAGTTCACTGTAAAGACAAAGAGACAGCTGAATTTTGTTTCACACACACCTTTCTCAGTTCGCATATACCAATTACTTACTAAGATTTTGAAATTCTAGTGTATTTCACTTGAACTAACAGACAGGTGACAAATTAAAGGAAATACTGATGTAAAGTGTCTAAATAAGATGTTGGGCTATCACAAGTATCCTTCCAGTACATGTTTTTGGACCTGTGCTGGAACAATGAACACTGTTCTTCTAAATCATGTTCCCTCAACTACTGTTTTGATGATGGTGGTCCAACACACTGGCCCAATTTTTCCCATAAGTGCTCAACTGGGTTCAGAGCTAGTGACCGTGATGGCCATAGAGTATGATATGCATCATTTTCATACTCATCAAAACATTCAATGAGATCTCGTGCCCTATGAATGGGGGCATTGTCATCCTAAAAGAGAGCACTCTCATCAGGATAGACAGATTTGCAGATGAAGGTGACTTTGTATTAAGGGTCCCTGGAGGACTAGTGGTTAGGCCTTGGCGCTCTCACCGCTGTGGCCCGGGTTCGATTCCTGGCCAGGGAACCAACCCCAACCCCAACCCCAGCCACTGGGATTGCACACGACAATGCACTCCCAATGCTGGTCCCAAGCCCAGATAAAATTTGGGAGTGATGCGTCAGGAAGGGCATCAGGCGTAAAAACTGTGCAAAATCAAATATGCAGACCAGTGATCTGCTGTGGCAATCCCTAATGGGAGCAGCCGACAGAAGAAGAAGAAGAACAAGATGACTTTGTATGCAGTGTTGCTTCTCTCTAATAAGACAAATGGGGGGAAACAAAATCCCCATCACAACATACACTCCCCCACACCCCTACAACAGAGCCACTGTTTTTTTCCTTTTTCACCTGTCTGTATACGATATGTAACATGCATAAAACTGTGTATTAGAGTTTGTAAGCTGTACCATAGACAGTAATGGTGAGCTCTTTGGTTTGGCTCTCATTGCTCATAATGTCAGTGATAGAACAGGCATAATTTCCACTGTCTTTAGCTCTGGCATCAGACACAGTCAGGGTGTAATAGATCTCCTGATCTTTCTTGTTCTCCTTTAGTGTCATCTTAGCACGCTCCGCCTGACAGAGATAGACAGACAGACAGACAGAGAGACAACCATCATTAATTAATCGAAGAAAATATGACTATTATGCATCGATGCCTGCAGCCTAGTTGCAATGTTAAAATGGCAATATCTGAGACAATATTGCACAGATATTGCCCGTATAAAGAATGTTGAAATATTTGTGGAATATTTGTCTCTTACCATTTTTCCAGGATATTTCCATTGTTGATCCAGCAAGTCACTGCCTTTGGCTACACAGTTTACTATGAGGGTTTCCCCAACCAGCAGAGCTTTCTTCTCTGCCTTCATCTCTACATGTAGCCCTGAGCCCCCTGAACAAAAAAGAGGTATACTAACATAAATTTGATATTTGAACTCCTGTCAAGGTGGTGCATCTCACCATGTTAATATACCTTTTGTTGGTACACGTATATCCTTACCTATCCAGCCATGGACAATGTACTCCTCGCTCTCATGCTCTTCTCCATTCACAAGGGCCTGACACACATATGTCCCAGGTGTGAAGTTGCCTAGAAAACCTTTCTTGCTGTCATACTCGGCGGGCATGGCCTGATGAGTCTCCAAATGGAACAGTGTCACGCGAGCACTCGGATCAGACACGCGGCACGGAACCTCCATCTCCTCTGGGCTCTTCAGCACATGGTGCCCAAAGGGCAGTGGGGGGGGCACGAATGGCATGTTCGGATCTGGGGGTAGTAGGATTAGAGAGAGAGGGAGAGAAGGAGAGGGAGAGAGAGGGAGTAGGAGCAAGAAAAAAAATTTGGCTCAAAAATTTTTGCAAAAGAGGATGTGCAGACAAATGCCATCAGTTTCTAAAGAAGCAACAAAAAAAATTCAGTCAAATGTGTAGCAAGAAAATACAAATGTAGCCAAATACAAGTTTACATAACACCACCAATGCAAGTTTACATAATCACAGTGTCCTGTGTCCTGTCTTCTCTTTTTCTCTATCTCTTTCTTTCTGTCTCTCCATACCTGGAACAAAGATGTAGATGCTGCTCTCCTCTGTCTGATTCTCGTTCTTGTAGAAACAGGTGTATTCTCCTGTGTGTGTGGCTGTAGCATTGTCCACAGTCACTGTGGAGACGAACAGGCCTCTCTTGTCATCTAATTTCTGCTTGTCAAGGGGGATGGGACCATCCCACACTACCTCTGCTTGGCCCCGACATGTCAGTCTAAACATGGAGTGAAGGAACACCACCATAGTCTCTTCCCTGGGCCAGATTACCGGAGCCAGCATGGACTGTATTATCTGGGGCTCACCAGCTGGAGTGGACAAACACACACACACACACACAATTACTACATAAGCTTGATTTCTAGAAAACTAGGACAGACATAAGTACCATGGCAGGTTTGCTCCACTAAAGTGAAAATGCCATATCAAAATAAACTACATAGTGCCAGGCACCTCAGCCAGTCTGTGCATAAATAAAGTATCTAAAGCAAATAGCACAAGGAATGGATAGGATGTTACCTTTAACATAGAGTTTGAAGGAGAACTCTTTACTCTTTGAACCAGCTGATGCTAAAATCTTATATGTTCCACTGTCTTCTTCTACAGGGTGTCGCAGAACCAAAACACTCTCATACCTTGATGGAACAGATATGAACTTTAAGTGAACAGTGCAATTCACCCAGGCTTTCTGATCTGGACATACAGAATATTGTCACATACACTGTTTCATTTAATTTCATTAAAACAGATTTCACATAGAGATCTTAACACCAGCAGAAATTATCCTGAGAAAATATGAGCACTGCCAAAGAAATGGTGATAAATGCGATGTTCTGCATTATCATGTCTAACTTTACCTTTTGTCTGCTAGAAGAGTAGTCTTGGCAGTTATATAATTGCTATTCAATACATTGTCATCTTTGAACCACGTGACCTTGGGAACAGCATCAGAATTGATGTAAATGGTGAATTCAGCTTCCTCCAGGAGAGAGATGGTTTCTACTGCTCCAATCCCACTGTGATCCAAAGTAACAAAAGAACCCTCTGTGAACCCAGAGAGAGGAAGAGTGAGTGAAAAAGAGAATCTGAACAGAATATCTAGGGGCACTGATACACCAAGCCAACTAGTATCTGTTGGATATCATCAAGCCTTGGTCGGCAGCCACCGCCTGACGTTTTTCAGGTGTGTCCTGCCCATTGGCGCTAGTCGACCCTCTTTAGCACTCCTCAACATCTGAGCAGGCTGAACTGGTGTCAAAGACTAGCAGAAGAAATAGTTCTCTGATTGGCTTTGGTGGAGTGCACACATACAATATTTATCAACTGCTCATCTGTTGTAGCTAGCAAAATGGCCAGAGTGAGCAAAATGTTTAAAATCTTTGCTCACAGTGGCATAAAAGTGATAGATAGGCTACTCTGTTTGTCCAAAACTTCATACTTCAACAGTAAATAGTATGTCGAATATATTATTACAGGTAGTGATATTGATAGTATGTCCAAATTGTACACCACCTATGACGTATACTGGTTGGAGATTTTAGACAAATGTTTTTGATACTGGATCTTTATGCTTTGGACAAATTACATGATTTGTGCCTTGGATTATGAATACATAATCTGCTACTGCCCCCTATTGGTATGACAAGTTATGTCATATGGGCACTGGCAGTACTTATGTACTTTTTGTGGTGTTTGACTGCACCTTTCAAAACCATGTGAGGAGTAAATGCACAATTGGTGAAACTTGGTTGTTGCTAGTTCTCTGGTGTTGGCTTGGTCTGTCAGGGCCCCAGTATGCATCTGTTTAATTCATTTCCTCCAGTAGCTTTGCATGGAGAATACAGAGGTGCAGGATAATCAAACAAGAGGCAGAATGTTACCATGGACAGTGATGGTCACTTGGGAGGAGTGGGTCTTGCCGCTGGACTGCTCTGTGACAGAGCATTCGTAGAAGCCAGTGTCATTCGTTGAGGCATGTGGGATACTGAGGATATGCAAAACCTTATCAGGGTAGGTCTCCTTCTTCTGAATAGCACCTACAGCCTGGGGTTGGGTCAAAGTGAAACAGAGATACAAACTATTCACTCATACATATACATACTTTATGGATATACTGAACAGTCCATACCTAGTTCGCTCACTCTCTGTCATCTACCTTAGTCATGTTAAAAATATTCTGCCTAAAAGATCTGCTTTAGTCTTTCTTTCGATCTGGCTATCTCCACGTCTGGCACTGGCTTCAGCATGTGGGGCTTGGGAGAGCATCCATCTGTCAGCAGAAGTAAATCTGTCCCGGAGACTGAAAAAAAGAGTTGCTATCTCAGCTCTGGTGCTTCTAGGGGGAGTTTCTCTAATAAACCATCTAAACAGCCAATGAATGCGATCCCGTACAAAGCACAACTGTATATGTATATGGCTATCAGAGCACAGGGAAATCACAATTTACCATCTTCCATTCTGATCACATATATAACGTTTGCTACAATATGCTCGTATGGATGAAAAACATTGAGACATTGCTGAGAAAGTTGTTGTTTCGGAGACAGACCAAACCCCGCCCACTGACAAAGCCCCTCATAAACACTCAAGCAAATGGTCAGCACTAAAAGTCCTCCTTTAATCTTTTACTGACATACAGCCACACACTCATTTTGCCTTACACACACACACAAAGCACAAAGCACAAACAAAAAAGCCCACTGCAAAACAGATCCCTCAGAGAGTAAAGCTTTGCTCTTCGGTGATTTGCTGGCTTACATGCAGTATGTATCGTCTCTTTAGCAGATTAATGAAGAAAGAGCACGGTGTTGTGAGTCTGACAAGTCGGACAATGTTCATACCACATGCATGGGTGGGAAAGGAAAATAAAATTCCCTTACCTCTTTACTGGGATGCAACCATTGCTGGACATAGAGACCACCAGGTGAAACCATGCAGGTCAGGTTGAAAGCTTCCCCCTCTTTTATCTCCTCTTGACTGGCTGTCAGTTTCAAACTGAAATCGTTCTCCATCACATTAAACATATCTGATCCATATGAACACAGACACATGCACACACACACACACACACACACACACACACAGTTAGCAGCGGTCAAATAAAATCGAAACTCGCTCTTGATACCTAATTCGAATGTGGACTTAGGCTTACTTGGCATGTCCGTCACTGTGTACACCATGCTCCGGACCACCTCACCATTCACAACGGTCTCACACATGTACTGGCCAGGAGAAAAGAAGCCCAAAAATCCATACTTCTCTTCATAGTGATATGGGAGCACATCTCCACTTGGTAGACTCCGTAGAATCACAGCAGATTGCGGATCTGTAATGCGGCAAGGAATGCTATACTGGGAGGCCTCTGTCGGATCCTCAGGAACAAATGGAACTTGAGGGTCTGAAGTAAAACATATCAGGATGTTAGCATCCAATATTATGTAAGAAAATACAAGAACCAAATAATATTTGTAGAATTGTCACACATGATGTCATTCATCTCATCAAGATCGACTTATTTGCCAGTGGTAATTTGTGTAAGAAAAAGTAAGTTTAAGTACTACTTTTTATATAACAAAGACAGACAAAAAAAATTTTCTCTGAGAAAACAATTGACTCTCCTGGTACAGAGTTACAGTTTTCCATGTTCTAACTAATAAATAGACACTAACTGTTTTTGCATGGATAGCACAAAAGAAAAGGAAAGAATTAGTACAAACAGACATCTGTCAGGTTATATTATTAGGGTCAACTCATAGGTCCAGGACTGCTGTTATTTTGTACATGACTTTTACAGGCTCTTATTAAGTTTTAGGTAGCCTAGAATTTATGAAATTGACTTCACTGAACTCATTTAGTCCATTTCACCATTTCATGCAGTAGGCTTATACACTAATCACACAAAACACCTCCATCGTACTGACTTTGCACCATTGTTAATACTTGCCTGGGACGAAAATGTAGATGCTGGCCATGTTGTTTAAGTTTGGAAGCTCTTCGTCTGAGCTCTTGTAAATGCATGTGTACTCTCTCGTGTGATGAGCTGCGGCGCCGTCGATCAGCAGCGTGGTTGTGTAATACCCGGCCTGCACGTGTGTGTTAACTGGTAGTGGCTCTTCCCACACGACGCTCTTCTTCCCTGTACAGCTGATGTTAAACACGGAGTGCAGCTCTAACACAAACTCCTCTCTATCCGAAACAATGATCGGAGGAGACAGTTCACACGCCCCATCTGGAGAACATGCACACAAGTTAAGCATTTTTTTCTGTCGGCTTTATTCTGTAGGATAAGCAACACTCATGTTTGCTGCAAATAAACATAACATTCTTTTTTTTTTCTTTAAAAAAAAAAAAAACCTTACTTTGCAATATTCCGAAGAGGACAACCCCCAAAAGGAGATGTGTCTTCAGTATCCACATTATTGCTTAGGTTGTGTTCAGCTGAAATGAAAGAGAGAAAGAGAGAAAGAGAGAGAGAGAGAGAGAGAGGGAGAGAGAGAGATAGGTTAGGCCTACTTCTTTGTAAACGTAGTGCCACCTTTTGCAATTGTGATACACATTGCAATAGCCTATTTTAAACACATCTGTAGGCTGTCTGGGTGACACAGAATTATTTTCCAAAAATGAATTTTCTTGGATGATGTGAATGTCACAAAACATTATTATGAATATTTAAGGTTGGTCAGGATGTTCATACCACATGGAAGTGGTACGAAATTTTACAGGGTTCAGGGTTCATATACACATTGTGGGCTTCTGATAATTATTTTTAAAAAAAACCTGACAAATTAAAAGAGGCTGTCTCTGAATGTGAAAAGAAATGGACAAAAAAAAAAAACAGCCACATTTTGGTGTGGAATATGTGAAATACATTTACACTTGTGCTTCACGCTGATCTGATAGTAATCCCAGGTGTAAACAGAGCCCTAGATTCGGGTCTTGTTAAGTATTGCATTAAATCATCGTCAGAAAAAGTCTTCTTCACAGCAATGTCCATAAACGCTCCGGACGCGGCCGAGTCACAGGTCACCAGTCACACAGTGGCGCCGCTCATCTCTCTGCCCTCGCTAGGGGGCGACACAGTACAGGGTTTCTCAGAGGGGCAAATGAACAGGAGTCATTTCTAAGGACAATAGAGTGACTTGAATTATCCGAATGCATCAGCCAAGGTTTTTGTCTCTTTGGATAGCTGAATGCGTTTGTTTTTTTAATTATTGAATATAAACAAATAGCCTATATAGTAAATGTTACTAGATATGCGCATTAGTGATTACAAATCTTAAATAAACACAGTGATGAAGTTTTAGCTGAGTTTTTTTTTTCTCTTCCCACCAAAATGTGAGACAGTAATCATTCCAAACGGGGTTCTGGCCTGTCCTCAGTCGCCAAAGCCTACTTCTTATTATCAAACTAGCCCTTATCAGGAAAAAGCTCTCTTAGCGCAGAGTAGCTGCAGTGGGACATTCCGCGCGTCGCGGGTTTATCTGTTTGTCTGCTCTGGATCCCCCCTGGATCCCATCAGCACTCGGGACAGAAAGCCACTCTCTGTGAGACAGCTAACATCTCATTCTTCCTTAATTATGGCCTTTCCTAAGCAAAACTGTGTCACTTAGGCAGTGTGCATTTAAGCATTTAACCGATGATTTTGCGTAATTTGGTTATGTCTACATCCAAAACTATATAACTGTATAAACGTAACCTAGTAAATAATCAAAGTATTGCAGCGCGTAGGTGATGGCCGGATTTGTACATAGCTTAATCTGTGTGTTTTTACTACTTCCATCCATGGAGGCAGATAAATCCACTTTAAAGTACTGACAGTATTAACCCAGTAAAGGAACAGTGGGTGGTTGGGGTGGGTTGCCTGTGTTACTTTACTGCCCTTAGTGTCGTTTGCTTGAGCAGTACTCGGATGGGAGTAATTGTCCTTGGCCAATCCAGCTGCAATTAAACGAGCCCTCTGTCCTCTTGGCGCTTAACGCACTGGTTTGGGAATCCTTATCCGTTTAACAATCCCGCGCACAATGATCCCGCTCGAGCCCAAAGGGACGGGATTGGAGAGTGGTTTTATTTCCTGACGAAGGAAGGCTCAGATCTCGGATAGACCCTCACTCCGTACTCCCCCACCTCCACCCGCTCTCCACCGACTGCATTCCTCCCACGCGCAGATGCGCATCTGTTTTACCCCAAAGCCGCGAATCTGCGCGCCTGACACTCTGGAGCAACAGCTGAGAGCGGAATGTTACAATTTACCATCCTCTGTCGTTATCTCTTCTGTTTAACCTAATCCCACATGCTCCATGGGAATCCAGGAGACAAGTTTATCCAAAGATAGCGAAGTCTGCAGGGCGCACAAATTGCTTTAATCAGAGAGATGGAGCCAGTGGTCGTATACGTGGCCGTGTGCTCCTCTCCAAAGTGCAGCATATACTACAACTCTTCAGAGGAGAAGAAAAAAAAGAGAAAAAAAAAACATCCGAAGTCATCCACCGCTATAAAAATGTTGTACTTCAAGCATCCAAAGGAGTCTATATTCTTTCTCTATAATTTGAAGAAATGTATATTAGCTGCGCAAATTACTCCAGATGCACGATATTCCATTTTACTCGGGCGCATTCCATGTAGATGGGAATCAAGCTGGTACAGAGTGGGAAATGTGTTTGCCATTAGATGCAGGATGGCACCCCCAGCTGCGCGCTGGAGCCCAGCCGCCTTTCTCTCCTGAGCTCGGACTGGACACCATATGGGAAACTCCGAAATGCCTGTAAATCCGCCCTGGGCTGCGTGCACAAGCTGGGGTGAACATCAAACTCAGAAGCGGAGAAATCCTGCAGTCCGCTCAGACGCACAAAAGTGGATGGACGTGGAAAAAAAAAATCACTGCAAAGGTTTTCTGGGCAAAACCATGCAATGATTAGATCTAATCCAATACCCGTGTTTGGGTGAGAAAATGCTGGTCAGTTATTTGTTAATTGAATTAAAATGTTTCTATCTGGTCTATAAATTCAGAAAGAATAAAGCAAATATAAATTGGAATTTAATCAGCTAATGTATGCCTTTAAAAAAAAGACACAAGAAGCTATTGTTTGGAAAGGAAAAAAAAAAAACATGAGGAGCCAATTAGTGCAATCAAACCAATTTACTCACACAATACCTTTTTAAAAATCCTTTTGTGTGTTCCCTCGATGAAAGAAAAAAAAACAAACAAGCTGAATGGCAGTACTCCTGTACAACTCTCCACTGAGCACTGGTAAGGGTCCTCCTTACTTTTGTAGCGCTTCTAATCCTCAGTGCGTATGTATGTAAGTGTGTGTATGTGTGTGTGCGCGTGTGTGGAGTGTTTGCAGTCTCTCTCTCTCTCTCTCTCTCTCTCATGCGCCTGCACCGCCGCTCATGCGCTCTCTAATTGATTCAGCCTTACAGTCCATCCCTCCCGGAGAACTAATAATCTGGCTCAAATCTAAATAACTCTTAGGAAGACCCCCCCTCCCGACACACACGCACACGCCCATTCTTTTTCAAAATAAGAGTCCAAGCAGAGGACTCGGATTTCTCTGTACTTTAGAAGGAGGCTATGAATAAAGAAAGGTTCAGAAAGGAAGAAAAATGTCTGTTCGTGTTTTTGCAAATGCAAGAGGACCCTTTCTGTATAATAAGAGCTGTTTATAGTTTATATAATCAAATCAGGGGACTCACTAGCTCTGTCCCAGTGCTTGCATAGCCTACTAGTGGAAACCAGTGTAGCCAACATGTAGAGAAATTCATCAGCCAGCACTATTGCTTTCAGGGATAGAAAATATTATTTGTTGTCTTAGATTTGCAGGTTATGTTGCAAGCTCAGGTTTGTGAATGATGGAGCATGGAGTTTGAGTTTTTTTTTTATTTATTAGAAGCTGAAGGCACTTTTTTGAAGGCGCGCTAATGAAAAGCAGGTGAAATTGTGCCATGTGAACACTTTGATGCGTACAGAGGGCGCTCTAACATCAACAACAATCCCCTCTCTCTCTCTCTCTCTCTCTCTCTCTCTCTCTCTCTCTCCCCCCGTTTTCTATCCGTCTGTTTTTCCTTTTCTCTAATATATTTCAGAATGTTCCCTTTCCTATCATCATCATTCATTTAAAATGTTAAGCCAGTGGAAACCTCTTCACGTTTTATCAAAAAAGAAAGAAAGAAATTATTTTATCTTTTGTCAGGTTTGTCTTTGTTTCCTTAAAAATTAAGCTTTAGTTAACCACACAGCTACGAATAAATTTTGAGGTGCCTTGTCTTATGCGTCGAGCCCTAAGTGGCCAGCAGACTGTCCCCGGTGTGTGTGTGTGTGTGTGTGTGTGTGTGGGCGGAGACCCTGCGTCTCCATTGGCTAAGCTCCAGTGCAGCTCCTTCGCCCTGCGGCGGCCCCTCACCGAGAGCCGCACCGTGCGCTCAGCTCCACTCCACTCCACTCGGGACAATTACTTCCACATGTCCCTGCAGCAGGGGCGCGCAAAGAGAACAGTGTTCCTTGTTCCCCAAAACAAAGGAGTCTAATCTCCGACTTCTGAGCTACAGTCGCCTGGCTTTGAAGCGACCTAACTTTACCTTGATCTGCGGCGCATCTTGGAGCAATTTATGCGCGCCGAAGTGAGCAGCACTATGCGCACAGAGACACGCGCGTCTCCGTCTCCTCTGACGGCTTGTGCATGATATGCATGCATGCCTGAGCATGATATTATCATATGCAGTATACGCGTCACTGCTATTTTAAATGGGTCGTGAGCAACAAGCGTTTATACACCAGCCCAGCCCAGAGTCTGTCTGGGTGCAGGCTTCACAGCTACGCCCTCACTTTCTGCTGCATCCTTAATTAGCCAACAAGGCTGTAACTAATCCACGCTGGCTTCTGTTTGCAGAACTCACCTGCTGTAATTAACCTTAGTCTTTCCTCCCCTACTGCTCTTTCATGGTCAAACGCATGTATTAAGCGCAGCTTTTGAACGGAAACCGTGAACCAATTCCCGTCATTTTGAGCCGTTTAATATAATTCTAGAGAATTCTGATCATAATTCTATCATTTTACCCCCCCTCAGAATTCTGCCTTTAAGTGGCGAGGAATTTCTGCTATGGGACGAATGTGCTTCCTCTCTGTGCTTTAGACGCCAGATTACATTCCTCATCACACACACACACACACACACACACACACACACATGAAGAGGAATCTTCGAAACTCTCTCTCTCTCTCTCTCTCTCTCTGTGTGTGCGTGGTGTTTTTATCGTTTATTCGCTGCGTTAAGGCTCCCATTAGTCCTGCACAGAGCTACACCCCACCACATGGTGGCATATGCGTCCACACTTCGAGAGAGAGAGAGAGAAAGAGAAAGAGACAGAGAGTAACTTAAGGGCTCTTGAAAGTTATTAAATTAGACTTAAGATAAAGTTAATGTAAAAACCAATCCATCCAGACGACCAGCACAACCTGTACAGTTGTAGCAGCAGGCTTGTTCCCATTGATCATGACCTTATCATAATAGAAAAAAGTTTCTCGACAGGTCCTTCTCTATTCAACCCATAAAAATACAAACTGCACACAAACTAGGACACAAAGAGAACGTTTTTCATTCACCTTAGGCCCTCAGCTACAGTCCACAGATTCAAATCAGCACAATGACATCAACAACAATAACAGCTTCAACAACATTAATAATAATAATAATCATAATAATAATAATAATAATAGAGTGAATCAATATCAATATATAATCAATATAATCAATAGGACATAATCATTACAACAATTTCCTCTACTGTGATATGGTATTATATCACTTTCTATAATAATATAAGACTATAATAGATAAATAGATAGAATTAATAAAATAAAATCTATCTATCTAATTTTCTTTCTTTCTTTCTTTCTTTCTTTCTTTCTATTAGTGATGACTGATGTGTGTTTTGATTTGTTTATTTATCTTTATATTTATCCATTTGGTGTGGGTGATACTCTCATAAAGCTTCTCTGTTTTTTATGAAGCAACCTATTACCAGGCAAACACACACACACACACACACACACACACACTTTACTCTGGATTTTTAAAAAAAAAAAATGATTTACTAACACACACATTCCTTTATTTGTATTGTAACAGGTTAATTAATTTATAATGAAATCTATAATGACACCAGGAAAAAAAAAATCTGGTTCATACCTTGTGACATTTAAATCAGATTTGAACAAATTTATTGAACACTAAACACATAATCAATGGTAAACTATAGGAGTAGATAAGGGATGAGTCAGGACTTGGCACTGTTGGTCTCGCTGACTGTGACTCTCTCTCTCTCTCTCTCTCTCTCTCCCTCGCTGTCCAGAGTGCTGAAACAGATACAGGCTGCAGAGACAGTTTAAATTAAACATACTGGCAAGAAGAGGGTGCTGGATAAACCTTGACAAAGTTAAACAAAGTTTTCTATCTATAAGTGAGCACAGACTTACACAATCTGAGCGTTAACTGGATTTTCAAATGTTGATAATGAATTGCGTGGCAGGATGCAGTGTATGAAATGCAAAAGTCACTGATCCAGGAAATCTGCTTCACTTTCTCAGGACCAACCTTATATGGCATTTTATTCTTCTTATGAACCCTCATGATATCAATGCTATATCAACACCCATTTAATAAACATTTACTATAGGCCTATTAGAAACAGAATGTAGTATCTAGGTATCTAGTGTTCTAGGATAAAGCAAGAACAAAAAGAAAATGTTAGATTAGATAGAATGTGAGTCAAAGCCTGAACCGAGCGATAGCTGAGCTCATATCAGAGGCAAGGCGTATCCGTGAGTCATGCCTAGCTACTGCAGCACAAGAGCAAAAACACACAAGGCAAATACATTTTTATGATTTACATTCTTAAAATAGTAATAGTCCATAGAAATAGTCTTACAAATACAATCCATAAATCTATATGTCCATATCCATAAAACACTTCCCTGTTATAATCATTCTCTTAAAATATGAGGAAACCTGATAAATGTTTTGTACATTCTGCACACAAGTAAAACAATTGTCTAAATAATTTCTATCATACATGTACAAATATCTAAATAATGTATATGTGTAAACAAGATATTTATTTCAAACCAAGCTTTAGGTACACTAATAACTGAATACACACTATATGGTTAAAAGTATATGTACACCTGTTCATCACACCCTTATGTGTTTCTTCCCCAAACTGTTGCCACAAAGTTGTATAGAATGTCTCTGTGTGCTGTATCTTTACAATTTCTCTTCACTGGAGCTAAGAAGCCCAAACCTCTGTACACAAAGCGAGCTCCATGAAGACATGGTGTGTGAAGGTTGGAGTGGAAGAAGTCGAGTGTCCTGCACAGAGCCCTGACCTCAACCCCACTGAACACCTTTGGGATGAACAGGAACACCGACTGAACCCCAGACCTCCTCACCAACATCAGTGCCTGATCTCACTAATGCTCTAACGCTCCAAAATCTAGTGGAAAGCCTTCCCAGAAGAACAGAGGCTATTATAACAGCAAAGGAGGACTAAATCTGGAATGGGATGTTCAAAAAGATCATACGGGTGTGATCATCAGATGTCTACATACTTTTAACCATATAGTGTAGCTAGGTTTAAGTGGACACAAAGGAATTCTGTAATACATCATTCAGCATTAAAGCTCTAACTCTTACTGTAGGGAATTTTGCTTTGTGTTATCTCATTCAAGATGCTGTGTCTCCACGCCATTTAGGCGCATTAAAAAATTATTACATTGTAATATAGTTAAACCTATATGCGTCTCAAATAAAGGTCGCCTCCTTCAGACCCGTGCTGCTACAGTTGACTCAGCTTGTTCATGGAGCTCTTGGTTCCGTGTGCCTCTGCACCTCTTCGCTTCCTCCTTTTTCCACTTCATGCGTCTGTTCTGAAACCAGATTTTAATGTGGCGCTCGGTGAGGTTCAGGCTTGTTGCCAGCTCGTATCTACGTGGTCGGGAAATGTAGCGGTTAAACAGGAACTCTTTCTCCAGCTCCAGCAGCTGTGCCCTGCTGTATGCTGTGCGGCTTCGCTTCTGCTCATCCAAGTCTTCGCACAGAAACCCGCCTTCAGGGAGACACAACAACAAATCTTTTGCAGACATCTAATAAACACTGTATGAATTAACTAGACTTTCTCTTAAACTTTTTTTTAAATGTATCTTTACATTGGTTCCAATTACAGTGGCCATTAAAGCTTGCTTTAGGACGATGCCACTGAGCATCTGAGCAAATAATCCTCGCACACAATCCCAAGTGATGAATTAAGATTTTGAATAAAGCATTACTGCATTGAATTCGCCCCTACAGTATTTAGCACCTATAGTGAGTGTTACAGCACCTGCAGTATTCAGTGAAATACGGTGTTGAATTGGCACATTCCTTAAAGAAAAGTCACATGTAAATATGAACTTCAAATGAGTTTCACATGTGGTTTTTAAACACTTCACATGTAGTGCATGCTTTATTTTTACATGATTTTATTTTTCAGATGGTATTTTTGCACACCAGTTATTCCTTTTATTCTTTTTCACACCATAATGTATTGTTCACATGATGTTACGCGTTTACTTGAGTTCACATGTACAATAAAACACACTGTTAGTGTTAATGTTAATTACAGTTAATTCTGGTGTTAATTCAACACTCAGTGAGTTAATGTACTTCTGTAGCTGTTACGTTAGCATTTTGTGTTGATGCGCTATGAAATTGACATAATTCTGATTTAATAGCTATAGAGAAGAGAATTTACTCAGACTGTGTTGAATTAATACAGGAATTACATTGACTATTACAGTGTTTTATTTACACATACATTCACCCGCCACTTTATTAGGAACATCATACTAATACTAGGTAAGGATCCCATTTGCTCTTAGAACAGCCTCAATTCTTTGTCTCATGGATTCAACAAATTGTTGGAAATGTCCTTTGAGATTCTGGTCCATGTTGCCATGTTCATGCTGAGAATCTCTCATAAAGGTGCTCTAGTGAATTCAGATCTGGTGACTTTGGAGGGCATTGATATACACTGTCATGTTCATGGAACCAGTTTGAGATGACTTGTGCTTTTTTACATGGTTCATTATCATGCTGGAAGTAGACATTATAACATGAGTAAATTGTGCCCATAAAGGGATGCAGATGGTCAGCAACAAGACTCAGAAAACCTGTGGCATTTAAACATTGCTCCTTTGGTTTTAAGGGGCCCAATTTGTGCTAGGAAAACATACCCTACACCACCACCAGCTTGAACTGCTGACACAAGGCAGGTTGGTACCATGGATTCATGCTTTTAATGCCAAATTCTGACCCTACCATTTGCATGCTGCAGCAGAAATCAAGATCCATCAGTACCGGTGACATTATTCAAATCTTCATCTGTCCAGTTTCAGTGAGCCTGTGCCCTCTGTCGATTCAGCCTCAGACTCAAATTTGAAACCAATGTGGTCTTCTAATCTTGTAACCCATCTGCCTCAAGGTTCAATGTGTTGTGCATTCTGAAATGCTTTTCTGTTCACGACAAATGTAAAGAGTGGTTATTTGAGTTAGATTTCTTGTCAGCTCAAACCAGTCTGGTCATTCTCCTCTGTCCTCTCTCATCAACAAGACATTTTTATCCTCTTGCAGATCTGTTCCTCTCACACATTTTGTTTTTTGCCCCATTCTGTGTAAACTCTAGAAAAGATTGTATCCCAGGAGATCATCGGTTTCTGAAATACACATACCAGCCCATCTGGCACCAACAACCATACCACAACTGCAGTCACTAAGATCACGTTTCCCCCAGTCCGAATGTGGCTGACTGGATAAGTGCATGAATGAGCTGGGGTGCGGGCGTTTATAATAAAGTGGCCGGTGAATACACAGTAACCACTTAACTTGGTATTGTTGATTTAGTACCTGTTCTGTATGATTAAATGACCCCAGTAGTGTTCAGTACACTATTGCAGTAATGAATTAACTGTTACAGTGTTGAATGAACACACATGCAGTGATGCCTAAACATTTAAACTTGTGCTGTTAAACCTTAAACCTATCCACTTATATAGAATTATGTTGCATGTGCATTGTAGATGTATGACTGAGGATTCTAAAGTGTGTAAGAGTGTTACCTGTCATGGGTGCCTGGCAGATTTGAGATCTTGAAGCTCTCATCCATGGAAAGGCCATGTGCCCCGTCGTCTCATCGGTCCTCAGATGGTAGGCATCAGCCTGTGAGCCTTCCTCCTGAAGATACCCGGGTGAGGGGGTGTGCTGACAGGATGGCAGCTCGTAGGGCGCCAACTCTCTGTCCTGATTCCCAAGTGCCGTGTTACCGTGCAGCTCTAAATATGGCATCTGCTCTGCTCGCCGGGAGTACAGACACGCTGGTGGCTCTCGCTCCACATCGTCGTGGTTCTGCTGCTCAAAGGTTCCGTTATAATACACGTCCAGTGAGTCCATGTTTCTGCTCAAAGAACCAGTGTGCTTTCTGCAGAACCTGAGCAACAGGTGCGTGCTGTGGAGTGTGTACACACCCGAGGGCCTCAATCTGAAGCACAGTCACGTGTTTACCTGCTGGTGGTCACGTAGCTGTCATGGATGATGGACGAATAATTAATTGCTCCAGGTTGGCTAAAGTGCATTTCATATTTGCTCTTGAGGCAAGGCGGTTGCTCCATGATGCGTTAAAGAGCCTCGGTGCTGTTTTGGTTTTTTTTATTTATTTACAGGGCTAGTACATAATTTTTTGTTTTAGAATAAGTTTTAATTTTTTTATTTTAATTTCATAATGTTTAAATTTCTGTGTAACAAATTATTTATGTTATATAATGCTGAGAGCCCGTGTCAAATAGGCCTAGATAAATATGAGAGGAGAGACCATGGATATGAAACACAGGAGTATACATGCACCATGTTTGCAGAAGTTTTGCCTAATACTTGTGAATGGCTTAGAGACAAATCTCTGTCAAGGCAATGCAACTTTATTTTGTGTAGCATTAGTCAATCAATCAGTCAGTCTATCTGTCTGTCTATCTATCTATCTATCTATCTATCTATCTATCTATCTATCTATCTATCTATCTATCTATCTATCTAT
>CM075021.1:2907394-2946740 GCA_037576675.1 Pangasius sanitwongsei | reverse complement strand
CTATCTATCTATCTATCTATCTATCTATCTATCTATCTATCTATCTATCTATCTATCTATCTATCTATCTATCTACACTATGTGGCTAAAAGTATGTGGACTCCTGTCCATCACACCCATATGTGGTTCTTCCCCAAAATGTTGCCACAAAGTTGGAAGCACACAATTGTATAAAATGTCTCTGCATGCTGTAGCTTTACAATTTCCCTTCACCGGAACTGAGAGGCCCAAACCTGTTCCTGTTCCTATCTATCACACACAATGAGTTGCAGGCCATATTACCAGCTTATAAGGTGTTTATTAAATGTTAGTCAGAGCTGGTCATTTCATTGCATTCATTTCACTTTCAAAGGTATTGAGTAAAGTGTGAAGGAGATTTAATAGCTCTACATTATCCCACTCACGGTTCTACTCGTTGTAGAAGGGCTTTATATTATAATCCACTCCAAGCACACTCTTGCTAAATTCATAGTGGGTGCCTTGTTTTGCGCCACAAAGAGGTCGCGCGCCCTGAAGAGCTGTCACTGATCAGAAAGGAGAAGAGAGCTCATTCTGCACTGCGCCTTTCTGTGCACTGACGAGTTCCCACTAACTTTAATCGCTGTAGACGACACTGCTGGCACACGTGTCCTGACAAGTCGTGCTTTCCCATTTCAAACTGTTTTTAAAAACAAGCGTACTGCACATGTGCAGGGCTCCAAAAAGCACAACTAGAGATTTTTTTTTCTAGCTTTAGTGACATGCAGAAACACTGTTAAAGGGCCTGTGAAAAGTCTTTGGGAGAAAGGCTGAGTGTTCTTCTCACAGCTCAAAAGCAGCTGCAGCCGCTTGACAAAAAACCCTAATTGCTCTTTGTTATGCGTAAATGCCCTGCACCCAGTGGATAAAGTGTGATTAATACATTGCATTTCTGCAATATCTGATGTCCAAAACAACAGGTGCTGAAACTGTGACAGAGCTGAAATGCCATGACATCTACAAATTTACAGTCTACAGATTTGCCATAATTTGCCACTTAGGTGAAGTGTGAAGTGCAGGTGAAGTGCAAGCGTTGAAATCTGAGACTTGAGCTTGAAAATGAGCCACACAGGCCTTGTTTGTTTCCAAATTTCTAACATGATTTATGTATAAAACATGCCTATTATTATTATTATTATTGTTGTTATTATTATTATTATTATTATTATTATTATTATTATTATTATACTAGTAGTAGTAGTGGTGGTGGTAGTATATAATAATAACAACAACAACAATAATAATAATAATAATAATAATAATAATAATAATAATAATAATAATCATCATCATCATCATCATCATCATCATGTTCTAGCGGATTCTTTGGACTCCCTGTGACAGTTCAGGGTCAGGCATTCTCGGGTGGCTGTAAAATCCCCATTGTCGGATCATTTAAATAGGAACACAGTCTTTCACACTCACACCTGCGAGGGGCGAAGTCTAATTCGATTAATAGGAAATTCAATATATATTCATTAGGTGGCTTTCCCTCTATAATATATGATCGCCAGCAGGATGTGAAAGGAGTCTATTGATTGTGGTTGTGAAAGGACCTGCGTGGGACTGCAACTTCACCTGCTTCCCCTCTCAATTAGGAATGTATCCCAAACTCTGACGCAAAACGAGTTAAATTAACCGTTCCCTAATTTGCTATCTCGTCCCTCCCGCCTAATCCCCCACCTGTTTTTTTTTTTTTTTTTTCAGCGTGCCCCCTTCAATTTAGTGTGAGCTGAAAGGTTCCAATAGGGTCTAATGAAACAGTGACTAAATCGTTCCCTCTCTCTCTCTCTTTCCCAGTAGAAGGATGGTGAAAAGGCCCGGAGCTTGGCGCACTGTCGGGGGTCCGCCGGCTAAAGGCGAGTTCCTGGCAGGACAATCTAACCTGTCAAAGCCTTTGGCCAGCTCTTCATAGCCTGCATCACCCCTCCCTCTCCACCCCCACCCCCCTTTTCCATGGTGTTGAAGGAATTGCTACATAAGCGACCCCGACGTGGGACAGAAACCGCAATTAAACTCCTTTTGGATTAACTTAACACGAGGGACAACGTTCAGCTGAAAAGCGCGCATAAAGCGGAGTGGGGTGTGTGGAGGGTGGTGTGTGTGTGTGTGTGTGTGTGTGTGGGTTGGGGGGGGGGGGGGGGGGTCGGGACGGGGGTTCGGAGATCAGGGGCTCTATTATAGACAAGATCACCTGGACTCTGGGAGAGAAACTTCTAGGAGCCCTTTGTGCTCATGAAACAGGAACTGTTTGAGCCTACATGGTGCGCCATTAGGACAGGAAAAGCCGTGGCAGCGCATAAGATTTAAATGAATACACAGACTGAGCCCACACACACTATCAAATAAGACTGGTGAAAAAAAAAAACTCAACATACTTAACATAAAAAAAACTCTCTCCCCTTTTAAGTAGATGAAAAGCCCACATTTGCCTGCTAATATTAATTATTTTAACTTAATGGATAAAAAACGTTTCTTAAAGTACCATTTATTATTTCACTTACTTGACAGCAGTTACTTGCATAATATCTGATCTCGAAAAATGCCCAGATTCAGTAGGTTATTAATTTCCCATTATGTATCATTATGTTTAGTGATTCTATAGGCTTTAAAACACACACATCTGAACCTTTATAGACATGACAGTGATACAGTGAAAAACTCAGAGTACTGTTTGTTCATATTTTATTTTATTTTATTTCTTAGGCATGGTTATACTATTTGCTCTTGCATTTCCAGTTAATGGTTTTCCCTGAGGCAGTTGTTATTAAACTTCATTAAACTTCACTGCCTTTAGGTTATACATTTAGAGAAAAAAAGTTATATATAAAATATTTAATGTTTCCTTGGACTCTCCCTCTAGATGAACCCTTAAAGGTTCTGCGCAGAAGCTTAGAACAGAGTGGTTCGCTATCAGAGAGGGTTCCAAGTAGAGCCTCTTTGGAAAAATAAGACCCCTTACATATCCAAATAATACCTCAGTAATCTATGACATTAATTCAGGGCATCTAATGGTCTAAATGCGTCTATCATCAGCTACAGAACCAAATAAAACCTGCGCCTGCGAGTTAAAGCAGAACAAAACATTCACATGAGAGCCTTGCTAATTTCTCTCCAGCCTAATATGTCACTAATGGCCTATTACATTAAATTAGGAGATACTGTAGAGGCCATACTTCTGCTTCAGAGAAACAAAACGATATTAAGGATATACAGTAGCATCAGGTCAGACATCCACTCATAGAGACAATGGGGTTGTGCGCAATTACGCCAGTACCGCCAGGTACCGTGCTTTTTTATTTAAATAAATACAAATATACACATATACATATTTTTTTGCTTATTATAAACATAAAATTCGGGTGAGCAAAAATCACAGTTTTGGAAATATCTAACACAAGCATTTAGCACCCGTTTATTTCCACTGCGCAACAGTTTTCTGCACAAATGCGCCGAACATTTATAATTTCAAGCACATTGGTTACAGGCTGTAAGCTTGTTTTAGGTGGAAAAGACGCATGAGAAAAATCCGCAGACGTCACTTTTGTTGCAAAACCAAACAGAAAAATCCTCAGGGTTAAAATCAGAGCTACACTGTTTAAGCTCAGATGGACATGAATACAAAAAAAGGTTAATTTCAACCACATAGATGTAAATGCAACCCTGGGGAGTTTGCTGTATTTATTTATTTATTTATTTATTTTATTTATTTATTATTGGAGGAACAGTGACGGGTAAAGAGAATAAGACCATAAACATCCACTTTTCTGAATCTACTTGTTTTCGGAGACGTCCAAGGATCCGTGCATACGGAAGACTAAGTGCTAGTTAGAGTGAATGGTCCTAGAGTGATCATCGAGTCCTTATGTGTCTCTCATTTCTCTGTTAAATGGGCGACCCCTCTTTCTCCTCGGTGGCTGAGGCGGGTGAGAGGGACTCCTCGTCCTCTGATCGCGGGTAGGGTGCGTGGTTTCCAGAGCACTTGCACCCCGCGTGCGCGCTCCGCTGCGCGCCTTTGCCCTCCTTCTTGTGCTTGACGCGCCGGTTTTGGAACCAGATCTTCACCTGCTTCTCCGACAGGTTGAGGTATGTGGCGATCTCAATCCTGCGCAGGCGCGACAGGTACATGTTAGAGGAGAACTCGCGCTCGAGCTCGAGAAGCTGCGTGCTGGTGAAGGCCGTGCGCATGCGCTTTCCGTTCTGAACGTGGCCGTTATCCGACGCACCTGCAGGTAACAGAAAGGTAGTACAACTTTAATACGAGCAATGGCTCGTCGTGTTTTATGAATGTCGTTTATGTAAAACAACATAACATTGAACTTGCTGTTTATTCCTAACGAATAGCTCGTATTTGGTTAAGTGCGCACACTATATGAAGAAGCGCACTTAGAGGCAGGATAAAAACACAAGAGTGATACCAGTGTGGTATAAACATTACATTTCATTTAGCACCTTAAAGGATTCAGGTTTTTATTCTAGGGGGTCTAAGTAGAGCTCCTATAGAAAGCTAACCATCCAAAAAGCTCTGTTATAAGGGTTGTAGTGGATAGTTATAAGGGTTGTAGTGGATAGTTATAAGGGTTGTAATGGATAGTTATAAGGGTTGGAATGGATAGTTATAAGGGTTGTAATGGATAGTTATAAATCTTCTATTGGATAGTTTTAAAGGGTTGTACTTGATAGGTCGGTCAGGTAGAAGCAGGTGTGTTAAAGAGCACTTGCTCCGCCTTACCTATGGAGAGGCAGTGGTATCTCCGTGGGTCAGTGACGCTGTAAGCTGGGGGCGTGCAGACAGGCGCGGTGCTGTGTTGCTGTGCGAGCCGCTGGCAGTATGGCGCATCTCCGCTCGGGAATCCTGGAGCCTTCAGCAGAGGCAGGCCAGCACGGGGCGAGTGCACATGCGAGGCGACGCAGAGCGGACAGACGCAGAAAGCTCCGCTTTTCCGGGACGGACATGCAGCCGCAGGGACACCCATCACACCCGGTGCGTGCATGCCGATGGGGATGAAGAAGTCCTGCGCTGTGTGCTCGCCCAGAGGCGCGGGTCTGGCCGAGTCCTTGATGATGAGTGAGTCGACATAGAAAGACCTGGACATGGCTTCTTGTGATGATGCCAACCCGGGATTACAGCCGGTGTGCAGAATATTCAGTGCTCTTTGCTGTCTTCTGAAGCCCTCGGGAGCTGAGAAGGAGCTTATGTTTGATGGGTCAACAAAAGGGAGCCTGGAGAGGGCCGGCCCTAACGTCACCCACGTGCGACTCCCAGCATAGGGGCTTTAGTCTCTCCCGTGACCCGAGACACGTGATGCCCGAGCGCACTACCAATCAGAACCCTGGCCATCCAGTCGTGTTACTTCTTGCTGCATGCTTTTTCACGCAGGCACCACAGTTCCCCTTATTAATGAGAGTTGCTGGCAACACAGTTTACTGACATGCCTACACTGACGCCGTGTTAAGCCATTTGCTCTACATCTATCTATCTATCTATCTATCTATCTATCTATCTATCTATCTATCTATCTATCTATGACTGAGATGCTGGACATCTAGGTAACTACCTAGCAATAAAACGAAACTGGTTGTTTGTCCAGCTGAATTCTGAGAGGGCTTTTTCACAGATGGTTTAAAGCAATAAATGTTGTGACTCTATACGGCATGCACACACTTCATGGCTCTTAAGCAAGGCTCAGGAAAGTTTGGACAAATGGTCCTGTCTTGGGATTAACGGTTTATAAAACGCAGTCGAGTGTGGGTGCGTGCAATTTGATAGCGATTAGGATTCAATTAGAAAGTGTTGATTGTCGAGGTATTAGAGCCGGACAAACAGACAGCTATTCCAGAAATGCGCTAATCCCTCAACTTGTGACAATAATTAGCCGGTTTGATCTGCAGGCGGGTCAGGAGCGGGCTGAGTTTTCACTTTCATGTGTGCGCTCGCGCCCTTTTCAGCGTGCGCCACTCTCGCGAGACCTGTGCAGCCAGAGCTTACACTTTCTATTATTATTATTATTATTATTATTATTATTATTATTATTATTATTATTATTATTATTATTATTTTATTATTATTATGCCAGTACTAAAATGTTTTTAGAACATGAAACTCCTTGCACTTCTGAAATTATTATTATTATTATTATTATTATTATTATTATTAGAAACCATACTGAGTATCTTGCAGAGAATATGTTCAGAATATTTTAACTATGTGCAATATAAAATACAAAGGTGTTAAAATTCTACTTTTGGAAGGTGACATTAGGTCCTGTCACATTACTCCAGTCTCTTATTTGCATCCACACCTGTCTTGTCATCAACATAAATATTGTAATATTGCGATATTTTATATGAAGAAAAGACATACTGGGTATTTTAAAACAGGCCTACAGTGGATAAGTGCACGTTATAAAAAAAAGTGCACTTTATATTATATTTGTTTTTAATTGCTATAAAATCAAAAGAGATGGAACCAGAAAAGAGTACAGCTAAAAAAGTCAAGCCCATGCATGCATCAACATAATTACCATTAATTACACCATTAATCCTGCAGCCCAGATTACAGGCCTTGATCTAAATTGTTTGGTTAAAATGTAAATCATGGCCAACATAGCCATCATTCAAGATGCTTTTAAGGATACTGAGGGGTGAGTAAATACGGACTTACAGTAGGCTAATTGAGGACCGGGGGTAAACTGCCTAATAACGGCGGTTTCATGTCGGTGTTTTCTGCTAGCTGAACGCAGGGGAGCCCGCTCTCATATGTATTTAATTGCTAGGATCAGGAGAGGCCTCGTTCTTCAACACTGGAGAATAAGACCTTAAATCTGGCCCAGGCGCAGAGGAAGAAACGAACACATCTGTCAAGCGGGATGTAATTGCTGTAATGGAGTGAACACGGCGTAATAACAGAGAGAGAGAGAGAGAGAGAGACAGAGAGACAGAGAGAGAGAGAGAGAGAGAGACTATTTTATTACTTCTGATCAACTACTATTTTCTGTTCCTTTGTACTACATACAGTCATGCGAGAGACAAAGAGAGAAAGAGAGAGAGAATGAAGGAGAGAGAGAATGAGAGATAGATAGATAGAGAGAGAGAGAGAGAGAGAGAGAGACTATTTTATTACTCCTGATCAGCTACTATTTTCTGTTCCTGTGTACTACATACAATCATGCGAGAGACAAAGAGAGAAAGAGAGAGGGAGAGAGAATGAAGGAGAGAGAGAATGAGAGAGATAGAGAGACTATTTTATTACTCCTGATCAACTATTATTTTCTCTTCCTGTATACTACATACAATCATATGAGAGACAGAGAGAGAGAGAGACAGAGAGAGAATGAAGGGGGAGTGAGTGAGAGAGAGAGAGAGAGAGAGAGTGAGAGAGAGAGAGAGAGAGAGAGAGAGAATGAGTAAATCGATGCGCAGCGCGCCTCCACATCACACCATCCTAGCTTCAGCATTATACTTTTTTCCCGTTAAATCTTTCCGAAAAAAATGTCATTGTCTGTGCAGTAATCCTGCAGCCCAGAGCCTTTATGAGTCTGTAATGAGCTCTATAATTGCCGCGACCAGTCGAGCCACGTGGAAGGGTTTAAGGGGATTTAAGCTGTCGGGTACCGCGCGCTCCCTGTTACCTCTCCGTTACTTTCATAATTCAAGAGGAAAACAAGTCCTTTTAAGGGGAAGTCGTTGGTTCTTTTTTATTCTGCTCTGGGTGGCAGGACTCCTGCGTTCTCCTAGTCGGAGAGCCTTAAAAGACTTAAAAAGAGCTAAGCGGCCTTGCAAAATGGGCAAGTCTGTAAAAGAAAAAAAAATGCGGCATTGCTTTAATGTGCGACTACAATATTAAATTTTTATTGTCTGATTGTTTACACGATGACTGATTTAAAACGAAAATCATTTTTACGCAGTTATATGTAGGCTACTTCATACATACTGTACACAGAGGTGTATAAAGCATTTGTATAAAGCACTGCTTTTGGCCAGCTCAGGTGCTGATGAACATTCTGCATACAGCATAAAGCTTCTAGACACTTGACAGTGCTGCATAAACAGAGCAGAAGAATAACACTAAGCACTAGGCACAACATACTTGACTAGCCTATATAGGCTAAAGGCAGTGTGGCAGTCAGCAACAGGATTGCAGCATTCATAGGAGTTTCATACACTTCCCATAAGACATGAAGAAGTCCATCACTGCTTTGTGCGTGGAGCGTCGTTAACGTGTATCAACGCCTCCTTAAGAAAAAGTTGCATTGTGATTAATGGGGCCAGTATTTCCCCCCGTCCCGAGTAACCAGGCAACACGCAGTGAATACCGAAAACTGAAAGGAAACACTCAGGTTTTCAGTGTAGTGCTCAATAGGCAATGGGGGAAAATGAACAATGATCCCACGGACAGCGCAATGGCGCGCACTGACTTTTCATTGCCAATTATCTCCTGCGTGTGAATAGCAGCTGCAATGGCTACACTTCACTTCATCGTTTCAGATCGAGTAGAGGGGGTAGGTTGGAGTTTGGGGGTGCCCTGTGTGTGTCAAAATCTAATTTATGTCTTAATGAATGATTCAATTTTTATGCAAAAGAGTCCAAGCCACACACTGGCATTTTTGGAAGCCAAACGCAACTGCTGAGTGAGGGCATTGGGACTCTTCTGTCTGGTTCATGAACCTGTGGTTCAGTCCCAAATCCTGCCTTATTGGACCCAGCATCCACTATGTAGGGTGAAAACCATTTGATTGTAGACGTCAGGTGTCAAATTGACATTTAGGAGGTGGGGAGCACTACTTCCTGCAAGTTAGAATTAATATCATTTTATTCTAAGTTTTCAACACTAATATCATGAAATGTCATTAAAGCAAGCTTTCAAAATGAGCTGTTTCAGTGTCAATTTAGCAAGTATAACTAGGGGCGAAAACTTTCAATGTTCCTTAGGTATTCCTCAATTTTGGCATAAGAATTACATAAAATATTAGTAATTAGTATGTGAATAAATCTATATGATACAGTAAAATGTTTCAACAGGAAGAAATAAATTTTGCTTTAATCATATATATATATGCCCAGCAGTTACAGCAGCACCAATTACATTATCTGAAGGAAACAATTTCACAATTTAACATTTTTAAATCAAAGCATCAGTGACAGCCGGTCATGATATTGAATGACAGGGCTGATTCGATAGGGCTAACAATTGTCTACTACTTATGAGTAACTCAAGGCTGCTATAATGCAACTACTATGGCTGAGCCTAATAGGGGTCTCGTTATTGGCATGAAACTATTACACATAAACACCATCAGTGATTGCTGTTTTTTAACTCAGTTGTTTCAAGTCCATTATCATGCCATGTTTCTTCTGAATAGCAAGCATTTAAACAGAAAAGCTGCACTTGCTGTTAACCAGCTCTTCCATTCAATCCACACAAAATTTACAGCCCTGTAGCTTCATCTATTGACTTCCATTCCAAGGCATTTTGAAAATCAAATCTTTGATCCTGTTTATTAATTTATTACAGTACTTCTGCATTACACATGCACACAAAATCTAGGGGGTGTTTCACTCTGTGTAATCACTTATAGACTGTGTTATTGCACAGTCTGAGCTACAAAGAAATCAGCCCTAGCCTTTACTTATTGCCATACTGTGTATTTTTACTTCACTGTAAGTGATGAAATTGTTCGTGCTTCCATAAAACACATAAACAAATAAAAAAAACAACATTTAATTAAAAAAAAATCCACTTTAAGTCAAGGCTTAGCCCTGCCATTTATGCTTGCCACTCCTCCAAAGCATTCATCTATAAAGTGGAGTGAATCATCATCATCATCATCATCATCATCATCATCCTCATCATCATCATCCTCATCATCCTCATCCTCATCATCATAATCATAATACCATGCTATGCTTTACATTTTCATTGAATTACAGTACCAGAGCTCGGCTCCAATTGCTGTTCACAATGGCCAGTGTGCTATATAAATTAAACATTATTATTATTATTATTATTATTATTATTATTATTATTATTATTATTATTATTATTAATAGTAGTAGTAGTAGTAGTAGTAGTAGTATTATTAATGATACATCCTATCAAATTCTAGTATCATGTGAGAACTTTTTAGAAACTTTTTTTCTTTAGATAGTTAAGGTTTCTTAGCTACCTAAAACATAGGAAATAGTTTGTTATATGGTTCTACATAAAACCTAAAAGGGTTTCTCTGGTGATCAAAGAGTTCTTGAGTTCTGCTGAAAACTGCTATACCCACGTATTTCAGTCTCCCAAAGTTGCATCACTCCACCTCAGTAGCCACGCCCCCTTCAGATTTATGAGACAGAATTATGAGATTATTCACATTCTTAAGATTTAGACTGAATATAGTATGGCACCTGTATACCTTTAAATGTCTAGGTGCTTTTAGTTGATCTGTTTCAGATGAATCTTTCTGGAATTTTAAAATTAAATAGCATAAAATATGGACCTACATTAGCTTAATCATTAGAACAATACATCAAACAGCCTTAATGGCAAGAATCTCAGTGTTTTCGGAATAGCTTTCAATAAGTCAGACACATTATTTGAGATACATGGATGCATTTGGGAGTGGGGGAATGTTTGGGGTCTGTTTGGAGATCAGTGTATGCTTTGTGAGACAGGGCGACAATGCTGTGCCTACACTACACATACAATTAAAAGAGATAATTAGGTAAATGTCGACAGATTCTGTGATGCTGAACACAATGCCAAAATGTTTTTCTCTGTACTCTTGCTAAACATCATTAAGGGGCCTGCCACTTTGTTGCATCAGCTTATTATAGTTTCCAGATCTGCAACAGCCAATAAATCTTTCCGAATGACTTGGTGTATCGCTAAGACAAAATGGGCAAGACAACATTATGCCGATTGTATTTCGCTTGATTTGCTTGAGTAAAGTCTAGGAGCTGGATATGGTTTTAATCTGAGGGTCATGTAAGGCCGGTGTGGTGATTTGAGTCTGGATATGTACTGAATTCATATGCAGGGTATGACATGGGCATCACTTAAACTCTTAATTGGTCTCCAAAGCTATGGACATGCTGCTCTAGCCCTGCTTGTTATAAAGATCTCTATTAGACTTGGTGTGCACACAGTGTGATATCATTGGGACCAATTTGGCATGGATAAAAGCCAGAACGATACGTGGATGCTTTCAACCTATTGATCCTTCTCATCACACGCAATTACTCACAAACTCTGGTGTTGATAGGACCCATACATTTTTTCCCTCTATGTGCTGATGAGTTTGATGACTTGCTTGAGATAAGTGGTCCTATCAATTACACTGATGTTCATTATAGTGTCTCACGCAGAGAAGCAATACACTTGGAATGGCATTCCATTTTGAGAGCACTGGGAGAGAGAAATCGGTAGTCTAATGGTGATCTAAGCCCCAGAGGCACACGCTGTAATCAAGTTTGTGTTAACATTTTCAGACATTCCATATTTACAGCTATACAGCGCTGTGTGGAGCTCTGTGAGGGGGTTATGTTGTTGAGCAAGTAGGAAGAAAAGCATGACAGCAGCCAAGACTTTGGAGTAAATTGATATCCAGAGCACATTTGGTGGATAATTGAGCATCAGAGGCTTTCTCCTCTCTACATCACCACAGAACAGGCTTTACTTGTCATTCGTTTATTTTTCATTGCTGAGTACACTTGCAACATCCTCTGTATTTCTTAGCCTAATTTTGCACACATGAACGCAGGCATGTAATGTTTTAGAGACGTCAAAAGGTAGTTAAAAGGTAGTTAAAAGGAGGCTGGTAGTATATTACACAGTCCTTCATTAGCCTATTCATCAGAAATGATGATATATGATAACTGTTTATTTCAATAAATCATACTCATATATTCAATAGCTTCTGTTAATAATACAAACTACCGCTTACTTTTCAAACCATATTGGTAATGTCTAATATTAATTGACATTTGATCCTGATCTTGTGTTACTTTCTGTGTGTATTACTCCTTGTGTTTTGTGGGTTTGTTCCCTATTCTCCGGTTTCCTCCCTCTGTCCAAAAACATGCATCTACATGGGCTAACTATGCTGAATTGCCCCTTAGGTGTGAATGTGTGTGTGAATGTGTGTGTGAATGGTGCCCAGTATTAGGTTTGGCTCCACATCCACTGCGACTGTGACCTGGAGAAAGACGTTACTAAGGATGAATGAATATAGGCGTAGCTGTAATTATTGCATAAACATACTCGTTACAGTGTAAAACCCTACACTGCTAAACATTAAAACCTCAGGATCTCACAAAGAGTGAAATTTAGATTAAAAAAAAAAAAAAAAAGCTTCCATGCTTATGTACATATTACCTGGCTCGCACTGGGACTAATATTCATTGTGCATAGTCCTATTAGGCCATATATTTACATGGACATTAAAGCGCCCCTAAGCCCATGTGTGTTTGCCTGGAATTTCTTTCTGCCTAGGTGTTAAAGGCTTGCTTAAATGCTAAAATCTCTCTACTGGGGCCGGTTCTGTAACAGTTGGAGTGTGTGTGCAGTGTGAGTGTCCGCGTGGCTCATACAGGATCACCTGGAATGGTTCAGTGTCCGGGAGAGCATTATACTCGTGTGTGTCAGTGTGTTTGCAATGAATATGTGGTTAAAGCTATATATCACACACACACACTCACACACACACACACACACACACACACACACACACACACTTTCTTATCAACAACCACAGTGTGCAGTAATTGTCTTTTCATATAGAGTACTAGCATCATTAAAGCTAAACTAATCGAATCTAATCTTATCAGCCTTTTTTTGACCAGAGCTTGAGCCGTATTCCACAAGAAGAGCAGCTTTATGATTATAATGCCTATCCAATTAATTTGCAAAAAGAAAAAAACACTTTGTAGTTTGGGGTACTCTTCGCATAGTTGCATGAAAAAGGACTAATTAAATTATCAAAGACAAGTCCATCTACTTCTCCAACAAGGGCTCAAGAAGGCCTTTTTAACATTGCGGTTTTCACATTTTCAGGTGTTGTTTTTGTTGATAGTGCTGGATGTGTGGTTATTTGTGTCATAAATAGCCCCGGAGAGCCTTAATTGTACGTCCCTAGAGAAAGAGAGAAGAGGAGTGTTACAAAGACACTAGACTGCGTCTCTCTCTGCCTTGATTGACCAGCGCTAAAGAGAAGTTCAAGTGTGTCTATTTCTTTGTCTTGCCTTAGACCATAGGAGTATATGTTTGGTATGTGTGTATGTGCAGGGGGTTGGGGAGGGAAATTTGTATGCAGGCAGCAACGTGGCGTCCCCCACGCTCTCCAGAATTTGTATTCCCTCACCTGCCTGTTGCTGTGAATTATGGGAAGTTCGACTTGAGCGTGTTAATGTGGGAGCACGTGTGAGGGCTTCTCAACGCATGCCCTAGTTTCTATCACTTCTATCATTTTTATTCATCATTATTAACCTGTGCTGGTTAATATTTCAGTCTGTCATTTGGACAAATATAATATTTGTCCAATCTTTTTTTTGACTGTTTTTTTATTGTAGAACAAAGCCAACATATATGGCTTACAGTAACTTTATACAAGCCAGGGTTTGCATTAAAAAAAAAAAATAAAAAAATTATAGGGGTGACATACCACATCTATACACACCTGGAATACCAACTATTTATCGTTCGCTGTATTTTGTCTATCGAGTTATTATGTAAGAAAGTTTCTCAATAAATTCTGACCATGCCTTAATTGTTCTTGGTTTAGCTCTGTTAATTCTTGCTGTTGAACGTTCTAACAGCGCAATATTTTTTAGTTCTATGAGCCACATTTTGTCAGCCGGGAATGTGGGTTCATGCCAAATTTTAAAGATTACCTTCTTGGCTGCAGTAAGTGCAGTTTGAAATACTCTACGCTGATAAGCATTCAAATTAAGATCAGAATCATCGTTCAAAAAACAAATATTGTGATGTTTAGGAATAACCCTATCACATAATTCTGTAACAATTAGAAAAACCTTTTCCCAAAATTTATTAATATGTGGACAGTCAAAGAACATGTGCATATAGGTCCCCACAGTATTTGAATTACACTTCATTCTATGTAACACATATGGTGCTGCATAGGCCTTGTGAATCAGTTTAAAGTGTATAAGTTGATGGGCAGGATTCTTGGACATCGTAGGAATACTTTCCCATATCCAGTCCCAGTTAAGTTTATAGGCGGCCAGTTCCTTTTCCCATATTGTAGTGATGGGAAGTGCACCAGAGCCATGATTAAGCAGTTTGTTATAAATGAATAACACTGCTCCACGTGTCTGAGTAAAATTCACACAGTCCATCAGTGGATGAACGTCCAGGTTACAGTTCCACGGTACTCCATATGCGTGCATTGCACTTCTCAACCTTAAATACAAAAAGTAGGAATATCCAGGAAGATTGTAACATTCTTTTAAGTCCTGAAATGACCTTAGGCCCTGATTATTAAAAATGTCGCCCAAAACAAATACACCTTGATCAGACCACGGCTTGAAAACAAAGGGCTTTTCCCCAGATTGTATATTATGATTATTTTTTTTGTCCAACTTTGACATAATGTAACATTAACAAAATGTGCTGCAAATCTGGTTCAGGTTCATGGAATAGAAACTATTGATATCTCTCTACAAAAAGAATGCAGTCAAACTACTTTTCCTGTTTCACAAACGCCTATCGTGCACAAGCATGGGAGAACTAGATAAAGGTCAGTTCAAGAGAAGTGATGACGTCTAACACTGTGGGTATAATCCTACTCAGTGATAGTTAGGAAATACCTATTATATCCCCAGCTTCTCTATGAAATGTGCCTCTGGGCAACAATCATATGGTGGTCTAACCGATAGCAAAAATGAAGGCCAAATTTCATCTTTCAATGACCAGCTTGAATAATAATATTCACTTTGTACAAAGAAAATAATTTAGATCGATTTGAACATAAAAATGGGCAGGAATTGAAATTCATCAAATCAGGCAACACTTGTCCAGTCTTCACCTGACCAGTTTGGGTGAGCCTGTGCCCACTGTACAGACTCCTGCTCCTCTAGATTCCTGCTCTTGGCTGACACGTATGGAACCTGATGTGGTCTTCTGCTGTTGTAGCTCTCAAGCCTTTACATTTAGTGCATTTTGAAATGCTTTTCTGCTCACCATAGTTGTATAGAGTGATTATTTGAGTTATCATAGCCTTCCTGTGAGCTTGAATCAGCCTGGCCATTCTCCTCTGACCTGTGCTATCAACAAGGCATTTCTACCCGAAGAGCTGCCACTCACTAGATGTTCTGTTTTTCATTGATTCTGAACAGCATCAAATTGTATTTATCTTTCAACATGTCATAAAATGCATCAATAACATGAACTGAATTTGAAATTTTGACAGGACCAAGGACAAGTTGATAGTCTATAGAATATCTACTATAGACCAGTAACCCTAAACCGTTGCCATATTATTTGGAATTAGTTCATAGTGTGGTGTTGAGTATTTACAGCAGAAACCTGTGTTAGCAAAGATTTGGACGTGCGTCATTTGCAATTCTGTAGATACATAGGGTATGTTTTCACCCTTAAAGTAAAAACTTAATTTTTTTTGTCCAGAGAGATCCCAGTCCCTGAAGCCTGCAAACTTTCATATTCATTTGGGACACAGTAGTCTACAATGGACTACCCACATTAAGTTTTTCTGCATTTTGGAGTTTATTTAATCCAGGAATGGATTTTTGGGCCCAAAAGCTCACCTGTGGTCTAGAACAACTGATAAGTTATTTTATTATTAAAGACATTTCACTTTGCTTAAATACACCCTGTGCTGTAGGTCAGCTGTCTCTTAACCTTTCACCTCTAGCTTTTGACTCAATGATGTGTTACCTATACTGTTAACAGACATAATACACTGTTAAAAAAAATGAAGTGAAAATATATTGAGTATAGGCAAATGTAAATCAAATCCTTTCTTAGATGGTTTTACTATTTCTTATTCTATTGGCAAATAGTTTCATTTCTTTCTAGAAATAATTGAAAATAAAACTAAAAAAAAAAGCTGCTATTAGAACTATTTCAAGCTTGAATTGAGTGAAAGAAAGTCTGCAAATTTTGGCTTATTGTAATCTTATAAGGAATACTATATAATTTGACAATATTCAAGATAGTTTAACTTGCTAAGATGTTATTTTTTACAGTGCAGAAGAGAGAATATGAATGAAGAGAGAGAGAGAGAGAGAGAGAGAGAGAGGAAGACCACAGGGAGAGATATGAAAAAAGACATAGTTTGTTGCAGAAAAAAAGAGCAAGAAAGCCATGAATGGAGGCCAAACATAGGGACAGCCAAACACATACTCACATTAGTAAATTTGTTACAAAGATTAAAGTTAGGGTAGGGTTAATTATAAAAAAAAATCAAGATCCAACCATATAACCCTCATTTGGTTGAATTTGTAGGAATCTTTCATGAGATCAGGATCAGACAGACAGATAGTGTCTCATCCCACGACCTGGTCTTCGTTCAGCATCAGTAAGCCTGGTCAAACCTTAGTTGTCTCTTTATGGCCCAAAGCACATGCAGTGGCAGAGGTCAATCTCGTTCACTTTTCAGGACACTGCCATGGAAATCAGCCCTGAGCCTGGTACTCTGACCACCCCCAGAATTTTATATGCTCTCCTCTCCTCCCCACTCCTCCAGCCTTCCTTAAATCTCTTCATCCATGCATTTACAAAGTCATTAATGAGACATTCAGGGCCTTTTGAGTTGGCCAGCTACATTGTGTTTTTAAAGGAGAAGAAGACAGAGCAGGAGAAAAAGAGAAAGAGAGGGAAAGAATGGAAGACAAGTGCAAAGAGGGAGAGCAAACAGAAGAGTGGGCCAAAAATGCACCCCCAGCTGAAAGCAGTTAGATCATGTTCTTTTCATGGTCTGATTAGAATCAAATCGATCCCTCCCTCCTCCCTCGCTCTGTGGGCCGGCCCAGGCCTTTTAGGACAGGAGACCAAAGAGAGAGTTCTCCAAACGGCCCAGCCGGCTGCTCCACCTGAATGATAATCACCCTCGCCCTCTGGCCTGACAAGACACAAGTGTCTAAATGTGTTCAGAATGGACTCACTCGTAATGTTGTGTCTATCTGTAAGTGTGTGACAGAGTGTGAGAGGAAAAACAAAAAATGTGAGACAGACAAATTTGGTGCAAAAAGCTTTACCTGAACTGAATATGATGCCAAATTTACAATGTCATTTCATAATATGGGGTATCTACAGTTTGCTTTCATATTTCATATTGCCTTTAATATTCAAACAGCAATAATAATAATAATAATAATAATTATTATTATTATTATTATTATTATTATTGTTGTTGTTGTTGTTGTTTTAAATTGTCACCTTTCACAAATAACAATAGCAACTCACTTAAATCTAATTTGAATAAATTCTGAATAATTTTAATATAGAAATAGTTTATTTCTTATATAATACACATCAGCAGTAAATATTCTAAAACAGTTTTACTTAATTACTCAACATATATTAGATACCTAAACATTAGGCGTAATCATCCTGACAATGTAAAGGTTGATTTCCCCTAACCATGCTAATGGATGTGCATGAAAAATGGATAAGTAATTATTCAGCACATTATTATTATTATTATTATTATTATTATTATTATTATTATTATTATTATTGTAGTTGTTGCATTTGAAATGTAAAATGCTATTTCATGGCAGTACGTATTCTGCTGAGCAATTTTGTTAAGTGGGCATTTAAAAATGCAATGGGGAGATTTTGTGCATAAGTGCTTTTGTGTAAATGATATCTTGTATGCAGTCTGTATTGGATCTTAGGCATTTAATGTGTCTGCAGTGTGTCTAGGGTCTATTTAATGAATAAAACAGAGCTGTGTAGGGGGATATTTAGTGTCATAGTACCAAGTGCTATTAAAGGCCCTTGGAGAATGGATGATACCAGCAGTCCCCTGGCAGCTGCACCCACTTGAGAGAGCAGGAGCGAGGGATAGAGAGACTGGGAGAGACGGATGGGGGGGGGGATTCGCTTACTCAGAGTGCTATATGAGATGTTGATGGTTTCAACAGAGGGAAGGGCTGCAATGAGAGGGTGGCTCTGATGGACTCTGTCTGTAACCTTTACTCTTACAGCTGGGCCAACACCTGCCTCCTCTCTGAGCACCAGCACTGAAACTCATTCAAATTTTAATACAAGCTCAACTCTTTACGCCCCTGAGATGACCTCAGCACAGATTAATGAGTCAAATCCAGTGAGTTATGATCTCATTATTGGACTCAACTGTTAGAATAGGAATCCTCCATTTCTATTCCCTCTAATATTGGCTGTGCTGCTCACCCTTTCTCTCAGGGGTTACTTTTAACTGAAAGGCAGCTGCTCTGTAAGTTTGGGGGTGGGGTTGCCCTGTTGCCTGTCATGCTGCTCCCTCTCTCACACCTTATCCTCATCTCTATTCATCCTGCAGCTGCATTTCTCTATTTCTCTCACTCTTCTCTCTCTCTCTCTCTCTCTCTCGTTCTGTCTCTCTCTCTCTCTCTCTCTCTCTCTCCCAGTCCTGAAGATGGATGTCAGAGCCCCCCAAAATAGTCCAACAATAGCCTCCAGCACAAGGTGAGCTCCCGCAGCTGTGGAAGGGACTTTCTCGGGGCCGCTAACTGGCTAGCATGAACGGCCCAGTATGGCAACAGTATGCTTTTGTTCTGGCTCTCAGCCTGAAAAGGGCCGAGGGGGGCTTCAGCGCAGCATCCTAACACCAACTCATTTTTCTCTCTCTCTGTGTGCCCTCTTTACCCTTCTCCCCCTCCATCTTTCCCCCCTCTCCTCCTCTGCAGCTGTGTATGTGTGTGCGCTGAAGTGGGCGGGAGGAAGTGTGAGGGCATGGGGATGATGGAATACGGGCGTGAGGCGGGCGGTTGGGGCCTGTTTTGGGCGCGTTTTCCCCGCCGCCTGATTAGAGGGTCGTTTATGGGCCTTGTGACGCTTTTGTCTGGCATGTTCAGGGGCGGCCGCGCTCCGTAATTGGACGATTGGCCACGCTCTGCGGCGGCACCGGTGATTTATAACGCCCACTGAATGGACCTGACTTCATAACGGCACAGGAACAGTGCTGAATGCACGGCAGCAAAAAACGCCCGTGAAAGGATGAAACATCCACCGAGGCCTTTGTGTCGGTGTGAAATCAGCCAACGGGGACAAAGAGAGTCCCTTTCTTTCTTTCTCCATTTCTATTTTTCTCTACTTCTCTGTCTTTATTAATCTCTTTCGCCCCTCTGCCTCCCTGTTTATCTACATCACTGCTTTTTAGGCCACTCTCTTTTTTCTCTCCTCTGGCCCTCGTCTCTCTCACTGTCAAACCATCTCTCTCTGTCTCGGGTCGGCCTCGTCCCCTTTTCTCTCTTCCTTTCTCTCCATTTGCTTTTGTACTGTCTTTGTTAATGGCTTTGTATTAGGGGTTGTCCTCTAATATTCATTTCAGGCCAGGGCTTTTTAGTCTGTCTCGTTTTATCTTAATCTCACAGTCTTTACAAAGTTGTCTCGCAGCACAGTATGATGAGGCTAAACCCAGTAAAGTTTAGCTGCAATCTCTCTGGATTCCCCATACAATTTCCCAGTACAAATATTCTTCTGAAACTTTAGCTCAGCACACTTTTAGGAAGTCTGAGACTCTCTTTCCTAGATAGTTCTTCTGTGAAAGAAGTGAAAGTCCAAGCATGGGACCTCATTTGGGTCCCAATCTAGAAGATAGATAAGCTCCGTTTCAAAGCATCAAAAAAGATTAGTATTGCAGAAAATCAACACAGCTGAACACACATCATCATTTGAAGATTTCAGAGGAGCATGTATTACGGTATCCTCTGATTCTGGATTTAACTTCAGAAAATATTCTCTTATCAAAACAGATTATATTTTCCAACTTTCAGTAAAAACATCTGGAAAATTCATATGGAAACGGATACTATATCTAATTGCATGTGCCTCTATTTATATTTTATTCTGACTAGTAAGGCAGATTTAAAGTCTAGTTTTTTCAAATTGAATATGCCAGGTTCTATGTTATTAAATATGTTACTGCCATGCCTCCTTATGTGGTCATTTATTATGCTCTAAGAGCATAATAATAATAAATTATTAAAGGGAGTTTGTGTGTGTGCGTGTGTGCGTGCGAGCGTGCGTGTGTGTGTGTGTGTGTGTTTCAGAGCATGAAATCTTTATCAAATGTCTCCACACATTAGTGTGCATGTGCGTGTGTGTGTGTGTGTGTGTGTGTCTGTGTGTGTGTGTGGTGGGGGGTAGCAGTAAAGTTCATGGTGTGTACAGGGCAGCATTTAATGACCTCCTAATTAAGTTTTACACTCCCACCATTGGCCAGATCATGTAGTAGGGGTTAAAGGTTGAACATATTGCAACCACTGACAATTGTCCATTTCCATAAAAGGTTCAGCAAAAGAAACTTTATCTTTTTATTATTATTATTATTATTATTTTTAGCAGGTATAAACAAAATTCTCACTTTAGCTTATCTAATTGATACACATAACTCAAAGATGACTTACATGCTGACTGATCACAATACCTGAGAATACAGACGAAAGAATCCTCAATAATTCTTAATTCTGAACATAAAAAGCTATGGGATTTCATATAAAATGTATACATTTACAGGTTTACAATTACATGTGGAAACCTGAAAAAACTGATATTCACCAATATTTGAAGAAATTCACAGTTTCCTTATTTTCTACAGATCTGAAGAAACAAGCACACAAGAAGAAGAATTTCTGCTGAAATTTGTACTTGTATTTGTACCAACCAGAACCTTTCACAGATCAGATAGCTAGGAAAATGGATGGATAAAGAGGTTTAAGAGCATCGACTGGCTGAAATGTATATAGCATGTATATAACGTATATAGCAAGCCTGCTTGGTACCTGGTTCTATCCCTAATGAATAAGTGTGGCCAATTATTTCTGACTTTCCTAAGTTCCCTTGGGACTCGGGTGGGAGTGAGCGAGTATTAAAAGTTCCAACAGTTCCCCCTCCCCTTAGTCCCCCTGCCCCCTGATGCTAGCCTGCAAGGGGGGGTTAATATAGTCGCTTTTCCCCTTGTGTTAAATAGGAACAGTTTCTCTTGTGTTAATTCCCCATTTTGTCGATGTCTGTGCGCAAGGCCTCTTGCCGTTCAGTTCCTTATTCCCTGCCTAAATGCTTCACTATACCCCCCCTCCTCTCGTCTTTTTCTCCTACCCTCCCTGTTTTGCCTCGTTCCCTTTTCTTCTCATTCCTCGTCTGGTTCTCGTGAGGCCAGCCAGATTATGTTGCTAAGGAGATTTTTCATGCCCTGCTCTCTCTCTCTCCATTTTTTTTTTTTTTTTTGCTTTTTCAGTGTTTTTCATTGATTTGGCGTTAATGCATTTTGAATGCCCCTCAGTGTGTGTTGGGGGGTGTGCAGGGGTTCACACTCAGTGGAGGAATTCTCCTCTGAAGGGGTAGATGGGGAGGGTGTCTAAAGAAAAGTGTAAGACCTAAAGAGAGCCACTCAAGTGAAAAATGAGGTGATTTTTACCGATCTTGGGACCTCGCTCACACACAAATACATATATACACACTCAATAAAACCGTGACCACCCACTCCTCTCTTTTCCCCTCCCTACTATTACACTCTAAAAAGCCACCTCAGAAATATGAGAGTGCATTGGTGGACATAGATGTCACTCTTCAGGAAATGTGGGGCGGACCCAGCAAAACAGTGTCCAAGTCAACCCACAGTTCAATCCATCATCATAAACTTTCATAAAGGCAGAAATGAAAGCAAACTGGCGTTTAATGAGACTCCATGTCTTTTTTTAGACTGTGAATTTAACAGACAGGGAAGAAAGGAGATAGTTGAGGATCCATGTGCAAAAAACACAATCCCAAAGCATAGTTGTAATTCAGGCAAGGGTCACACATAGACAGCCAGGATATCATTAAACAGAGGCTAAATCCAAAAGAGTAATCAACAGACAAGGCAAGGATCATCAAACAGCAATACCAGTCAGAAAAAACACAACTCAACAGGTGGGTAATTCTAAACAGTATGATACAGGGTTTACTTGTCTAATTATCTTAAAAGGACCAATGGATCTTGGACCTTTGTGAGAGCAGTTATAGTCAGAGATCCCTGATGGAGAGGCAGATCATCTGACCTAGGGGTATCTGAGGATGGGGTCTGCAGCTTCTATCTTCTATCTATCTTTTTTCATCTCATTGCTCTTTCTATTTGCACATGTGCCACTTCCTAGGTCTGCTTACTCTTCCTTATCCGTCTATCAAAGACCAGGACTCTGGATGCCTCTCTCAAATACAGGAATAGTGGAGGTTGTTACGTATGCATGTGAAGCCTATAGAGCAATGGGCGAGGGAGTTTTGGGCACACTTGGCCCAAGGCAGGTAGGGGCTCCAATCTTGTTGTTTGTTCTGACACTATGATCGGAAAGAATCTCCCAGAATCTCTCTGAAACCAAATCACTGGTTTGTGGGCAGCCTCAGGAGAAACTCACATTGATGTTTAATTTAGCAGAATGTTCAGGCCTCGAGAGTCAATACACAAGTCCCCTGTCCTTCTATTCCACAAAGAAGAATCCTGCAGCTGCAGGAGGGTGGAGAGATGAAAAGAGCCGAAAGCTAGTGCTTCCTTTACATATGCTTTAATTGCCTGAGTTTCTGGGACTGACTGCAGATAGGCTGGTGTGGAGCCAGGGAGAAGCTCAATGGTACAGTCTTAAGTGCAGTGAGTCCACAGTACATACACAAACCCTCCTGTTTACCGAGTTCCTGTTCCTCCAGTGAAAGCCTTGCATGGGCTACTTACATTGAATGAATATCCAGTCTTGGTTCAGTCTTGAACCAAGTGGCAGAGGTTTGAAGTTAAGACAAGGACTTCAGGCTTTTAACAGGTTATCCATGCCAATAGCCAACTGATTGAATTGGTTCAAGGTTAGCTGTTCATCTCTGTGAATGAGCTCACCCTGGAGGGTCTCATTTAAACCACAGTGCAAGGCAGTTTTATGTCCTGGTTCATTCCATCCACTCTCAGCAGGAAGGGTACAGAGACTTAGGGCATAATCTGGGGCTGAGTTTCTCCCCTGTCATAATGCCACTCAAATTGTTGAAATGTTAGGTGTAGTTGTAGTTGCTTGATCACGATATATAGTGGTGGCCCAGTTATTTTGGTTATGTTTCTGTAGTTCACAGAGGGAGCGCGAGCCAATCCCCAAAAGAATTTAAGTTAAATCATTTTCTCACCCACCCAACATTTATACATAAAACAGTTTCATAAAAGAGAAGAATAAGCCCATATTTTAAAAGAAATAAAGTTAACTTGGAATTATATTATCATCCACGTCCTTTCTGATGTACAGTTCTGTCTTTAAACACCAGGACACATCTCCAATCAAATAATTTGCTGAGAAAGAAAGTGATTATATCTTCCTTCAAAATGTCTGACTTTATTCTCTTTATTCTTTTTCTTAGTTTTGGCTTAACTAAAAGCTTAGTAAGGCGAAATTTTGAGCTAATATTTTCTAAATAATATTTTAACCCACAGTTACCCAACCTTGTGGTTTTGTGTGTGTGTGTGTGTGTGTGTGTGTGTGGTGTTTGGTGTTTGCAGGTGTGTGCCTGAGGGCCTGGTCACTGCTCTTCTCTAAACAATTCCAGACAAACACATCCACACTCGACCTTTGACCTTTGACCCCCAAAACCACAAAACTATCACAAATGACCATTAACTTACACATGATAATCATTTCAATGGTTTTGGCTGCAGGGAACAGAAAAAAAAACACACACTCCTTTTTTTGTCCACTGCCTCTGACTCAGTTATTACATAATGCAATGGCACGAAGCTGTCTTGTAAAATACTTACCCAGTTTACAAGCCACAAAATGACTATGATAACATATTTCACAGGTTATGAACTCACCTTACCCAATGCGTAAAATTAAATGAGTATTTGAAACAAAGATAAAGCAGTACTTGAAACAAAGATAATTCATGTCAGAACTGATTTTATGTGTCAGAAATCCAAAAAACACACTGCAAAAATTTGCGAAGCATTTTGTTTTTTCCTCTTTCAAAACTGTGCCTCCTGTAGAAATTATGCTTGAATAATCTCACTTGTGTAAATATCCCAGCTCTGTTCTGTTTACGTTGCTGAGAAACTAGTTAGGCAAACACTTCAGTCTGAGTCTTTCTCCTTCTCCTACACCATGTATTTACATGAGTGTGTGTGGCTGAATATGTACACTGTGTGGAGTGACACATTTCTGATTCAGTCCTTTATTTCCATTATAAGTGTTAAAAAGAGAAGATTATAGAGCAGGTCAGGGGAGCAGAAAAAGCTATATTAATTACACAGACTTTTTGTTTATACAGTTTTCTATATATTTTTTTTATTTTTATTTTCTATATAATTTGGTATACGGTTCCTTATTACACAGGTTGCATTCATGTGGTTATACAGTTTCTTCTGTCTCTTCTGTCTGAGACAGCAGAAAACAAGGAAATAAACTGTCTCGGCTATTTTAGCAAGCTCTGTAATTTGCACACAGCTGGCACTAATTTAACATTCACCTTAACAATTCTTAACAATTCACTGATTACTTTTTCTTGCCAACAATATGCCAGTGCCTAATCTGAAAAAAAAAAAAAAAAAAAAAGTTTGGTTTTAGCACCAAATTGCTGCTGGTCTGGAACCAAGAACGCCATGATGTCAAGAGTTTGGGAGTGATGTCATATCATTGCCATAACACCATCTTGAGCAACTCAAATTTGAGTGCCATTTAACTAACAAGGGAGCATTGTGGGAGGTTTTGAAGATTATTTTGAAAATTATGAAATTCAATATTTCAACCATGAATTACCGGTGGAAGATTATTATTATTATTATTATTTTTTACTGGCAATTGACACAAATTGAATATAATGATATGTTGATGCTGCTAATTCAAGGGGTTAATGCTAAACCTCCTTTGAGCAGCCACACACTCACAATAAACAGATTAAAGCAATAAAACATGTGTCTGTCATCTTACTCATAATTGTAATTAGATAATTGTTTTATGTTTATGCTGGGCAATTCCATGATCTGACAAGCAGTTAAAGATACTTTGTGAATTTTTATTAGATCGAGACCAATCCTCTTTTATTATTATTATTATTTAAAGTGTAGGTAAAACAACAGTTAATAACACATAATAGATAATAATGCATAATACAGTTTGACAGATGTCACTTGATGCCTGCTGAGTGAAGATGGTGTTACAGTTCCAGCTCTGCTTGTCACATTTCCTCCGAATGACAATAAGACCAATCTTTATCTGTATCATATCTACCTAATTGAGATGGCCAAATAACAACTCACAAAAATCATAGCCTTTTACACTCTCTCAGCCTAGTTATGTGAACCAGTTGTCTCCTAAGAAAGAAAGAGCAAAGCAGTGCAAAGAGAGATGCTGTCATTCATCACCACATCCTCCATTTGATCCCTTTCATTGGGTATCGTTTTAATTCTGGAAGAGAGGAGCAGGAAAAAAACAGCAAAACTGAGCTAATGTCTTTTTTTGTCCTCTGCAGGACGGTTCATCCTTTCTTCTTTCGTTGCTGGTACAAATCAGGCTGTAGCGCACCCTTTCTCCTAGCACAGAGGGCCCGGACGGGCCAAGAGAAAGATCTCAATTGGGCAACGATGTGAACACAGTTAATCCTCTATTGGTGTCAAGGTGACCAGAAAAAATCGGCTTAATGTGACTTTGTTAAACTGGACACAGTTTGGCATTCAAAATCAGCACCCCTAGCCGCATGTCTCCTCTGTCTGCTCCAACTCCACTCTCTCTCCTGCCTGTTTACCACCCACATACACCAGTAGCAGTGCATTAAGACACATATATTCATAACGCTGGTTTATTAAAGACCCAGGAGCCCTGGCCGTTGTGTGACAGTGAAGCGATTAGTATAAGCCTTCTCAAAAGGAAAAGTGACATGGCAGCAGTCCATGGGCCCTAAAATGTGTAATCTCCTCCCATCTTGAAGCCTAATCCCCTATTTCATGCATATTAGGCCTGTGTAAACTGTCTCCTGCGTTCTTATTACAGTGTGCTTTGCTAACGACAGTGCCACAGGTGCCAAACTTATCCTAATATAACTGATTCAGAACAGAAGAAGTTCAAGGCAGAAGGATCAAATTACAACAGTTTGTTCGACAGCCGGCTCTCATTTCAGTCACACATTAACAACAGAACCTCCTGCTTTCATGTCTGTAACATTACTATATTTAGACCATTTTTATCATTGCCTTATGCTGAAAAATTAGTCCACGCTTTTGTCACTACCAGGCTAGATTATTGTAATGCTTCAGTTTCTGGTTTTCCAGCAAAATGTTATTGGTAAACTCCAATACATCCAAAACTGTTCAGTACACATACTCACATGTACCTCTCCACAACAACAAAAAAACTCCTTACACTGGCTTCCTGTGTGCTCTTGTATTGATTATAAAATCCTCATACTTACCTACAAAGCTGTCCATGGCTTAGCACCACTTTACCTTCATGACCTTATTCAATCCTACACGTCTTCATGCAGCCAGCAGTAATGGAGATCCGTAGGGCCAGGATTTGCGCTGCCCCATGCTCATTTTAATTGGAGACAGAGTGAACAGGAGAGTGAATGACAGGGTGGCCAGATTGGGCTAGTTTTCAAAATACTCTGCAGCAGCCAATATCTTGCTTTGTATAAAATCGAATAAATTCCCACAAGATGGCAAAATGTAAGTGCAGAGCGCAAGTGTGTCTGTGATGGAAAAAACAATATCTAGTCTAAGATACATTGCAAAGATTGGGCTAGGGAAAGGGGGATTTTGGAGTGGATAATGTCTGTGCATCAGAAATACTTGTGAAATACTTATTTTCCCCATGTAGGGGCTGAGGGAAATCAAAATTGCATCTCTCTTTTCCAATGCCCAAATGTTTTGGGTTAGTTTCAGGTCTTTTGTGTGGTTTTTGAGATGTAGTTGGGCTTTTTTTACATGTAGCTGGTAGTCAACAGACTGGATTACTGTATGGTGTTGAATTTCAACTGCCTATTTACTTTGAAGATTCACTACACAGTAGCCTATAGTATAAGATTTTGTTAGAGAAGTACTGTATGATAGCCTCTCAACTTAATTTTGTTTGAGGCTATACAGTTATTAATGTTGGACTGCTCCATCAAAATCTATGGTCATGAGCCACTGCTGCTGTTGCTACCATTATTTGACATGTGCTATTGCTTTGACATGTTGTGTGTTTTTATGTTTTTATATCTTTTTTTTTTTTACTTTTTAACTTTTTTTTTTTTTTTTTTACTTTTTTTACTGTTGCACTTTGGGTCTAGAAAAGTGCATTATAAATAAAATGTATTATTAATATTATTATGATAAACAGTCTTAACAGTGATATTGGGGCTGGTTTTACCAAAACAGATTAAACCCATCTTGACCTAAGGCTAAATGATTTGGTTATCTGCACTCATTTAATGAATATCTGGGTAAACTAACAATTTAAAGAAATCAAGAAATTGCGACTGTGGTAAAATGATTTACAGTGAAATGGAATGTTGATCATGTTTGTACTTAACTTTATTTACACCTAATACACTCAATCCTCATTAATCCTAGTTAAACCATATTATTCAATAACTGCTATGAATTATTCAGTAACTACATGAAACTAAGAGCATTAATAAAATTAGCAAACCTGGACTAACCAAGCTGGAGTTTAAAAGGTTATAAAGGTTATGTTGTGATCTTATTGTGAAATTGTTATGTACTAATATGGCTCATGTGTGGCAGGCAATGAAAATTAGACTATAACAGCATGCCCTATCATATTTTATTTCTTATGTGATGATTGTAACATGCATGTCCATGAGGACGCTATCTCTGCTGCCAATGTGTGCCACGTCTCTTTCTGTAGTGCGCTGTAAGGGCTTTGAATGAACAGATCGCATTGAAGTCGTAGCCTGAAATGCTCTTGAAGTTCAGACCTTTTATTATGATGAATATTATGATAAATTCTTTTGACTCAAAAGGGAAGTAAACTCTCTCAGAAGCTACTCTAGAGATGCGCAACAAAATGCACCATGATGAAAAACATCCCTATCCCATAATTCACTGATGAAAGAATTCTGATCAACTCATGTTTTTGTGCTTATTCAGAAGCAGTACACAAACACTGTTCTCTCTTCTTCACCATTTTATCCTTCATCTTCTACCTCGTTTCTCTTCTACCTTGTCCTTCTTCATGTCATCTCTCCATCTCTTCCGGAACAGGCAGTTAAATAAATCAGATAAAAATTCTATAATGTAATTTTAGTGTCGCAAAGTTGACTCCTTTGAAAAAATATTTAAAGAATATGGGACTGACTGTCCATCAATCCTTAATATACAGGGATTTATAGACAAAATATATGGTATACCTTTCGGGTAAGCATATTACTGTGATTATTTGTACTCTCAAAAATACTGTGATAACAAACACTTCACTCTTTGTGTCCAGCACATCAGGTGTTTATTGACTGTCCAATCACGCCATGGATTGCCGAGTACAACATTGTTGCACTGTTAACTTGCCTTCATTACTAAATTACTGTTTTTTTTAATGATATAGAGTTACATGCATGTTTTTCAACTAAGGTAAAATGTCTCTATTTGCTGTTATATGCATTATTTATATTATTAAAACACATGAATAAATTAAAAAGGAAAAATTTGCTAGGGTGATAATGAACTTTTGCCGTGCATAGAGACAACACTAAAAATGAATCCTGAAATTTCCTGCTAACCTGAGATAGCTAGCTAACTACATAAACTAACTAGCTAACAGTTGCTGGATAATTGTGTAGGAAATCTATATAATTCACTTGTCTAGCAAAACACCATGGTTGTTTTCTAGTTCAAATCATTTTAGCAACAAATTAGCTAACATTAGTGAACACCAAATTAAGCAAATTCATTCATTCATTGTCAATAACTGCTTCATCCTGGTCAGGGTCCTGGGAATACTGGGCACAAAGTGGGAGTCGATCCATCTACAAGTTTCTGGACAGCAGAAGGAAACCAGAGAACCTGCAGGAATCCCATACAAATACAGGAAGAACATGCAAATACAGCATGTATATATACTTTTCTCTCTTTTATCTAATTGCTCCAAAGCAGTGTCATGCTGCCATTGAGCTGTCTTTTCTCACTGTCAATCAGGCAACAATGCACAGTCCTCTGGATACTTTAAGAACTTTTTAAGAGACTTACTGTGAGAAAAAAAATGAAAAAAGATAAGAGACAAATGTGTAGCTTATCAAACAGATCACTGTAATTCATATTAAACTTTGCAAGGTAAACAGACAAGTCAGAAACTGACTTTGCAATATTGCAAAATGATTAAAATAGGCTATGTATACACACACACACACACACACACACACACAAACCCAGCTGTAGCAGTGCAGGACTTTCACTCTCTAAATCTCAGTGGCTCAGGGCAGACACACACTCACTCACACACACACTCTCTCTCTCTCTCTCTCTCTCTCACACACACACACACACACACACACACACACACACACACACACACACACACACACACGTGTTATGTGGGAAAGATCGCCTCCTATCGGTTTCCATAAAAAACAGCACTAATAATCACAGGATTGTGAGGGAAAATGAACATCGAGGGATGGTCATATTGAATCTGGATGGTAATATTGAATCTCTATATAAAATTTAGCTAATGTGCCCTACTACACATCAAGTCCATTAATCATTTAACTAAGTGATTAATTACAATATTAACTGCCATTCATTTAATTCATTCATTCACCCTGTAGTCTAAATCCTGCTACAACTTACACTTAGTTACTGTATTAAGTCTTTGGTATAATTGTTGGACTTGCACACAATGACACTGATCAGGCAACACAGACTCGATTTAATTATTCTGAGGGATAGGACTTCTTTATCCTGTGAGTTTGTGAATATATCAAGGATTCAACTGATATCAACTTTAATACTCAGAAGGCTGCACTTACGTCTTGTGACACATGTCCAGCATGTCCACTCACTGTTAAAACCCTATTAATAGCTATTTTGATGCGGATCAAAGTGTGTGTATCCTTAAATAGTTCCTATTGGTGGAAGGATGAGCCCAGTCTTAAAGGAGGAAATGATGCAACAGTGTCACAAAGCTGCTTTGTTGTCTCGCACAATCCTATTCATTGAGTTTTGTGTGTAAAGAATGCACACTTTGTATGCCTATAATTCATTAGGTTGTGTCTTTGTATGCTACTCTATTAATTCAGTACAAGTTAATAGTGTCTGAATATGTAGGTTAGTCTCTGTCTGCTAAGATGAGTTCACATTCAGGAGAAAAGCCAGACTGAATTGTAATTCACTCCATATGTGACTCTAGTGAAGTAAAATATGTAGTGCAGTTATGCTGGACCCCACCATTTTCTCTCAGGCTGACTTCCGGTGTTCTGTGTTGGTTTAGTGGTGGAATGCAGGTCACGTGTGCCCCTGACTAAAATTCACTAAAAAAAAAATCCTCTCCAATGCATCACAGTGCCTCAAACTCGTTAATTGTAACGCAACCCCTCAGGAAGCCACGGCACAAATGATTGTGTAATTATATCTCTGTGACTGATTTTAGCTGGCAGCCTCATTTCCAGAGCCCATCACTTAGTAAACATATAAGTGGATTTTAAAAATGCAAAGGTTGTTAAGCCTTTTAAGGTTAAGTCTTATTCACTGGAGGATTGAGGACATGACTGTGTTATAAGCCACGTAAAACATGCAGTTTATTTGAAAAAACCCTCCTTCTGGGCTGCTGACATGGAATCACCCCTAATCATATTCACATTTCATCAACACACATGTACAAAGGAGAATACAAGTTGTTGTTGTTTTTTTTTAAATTTACTTACCTGTATAACCTACCTCTTTTTATCATTGTGTGATGACATTTTTAAACAGATTTATGTTGTGGTAATCAGATTTTCTCTAGAGAACATCAATAGAAGTGTGAAACATTGTGAAAAACTTGCCAATAATGCTTAAAATAATCCATTATTTATTACTTTAAGAACACCACTAGTAATAATAATAATAATAATAATAATAATAATAATAATAAAAACCCAGAGTATTTTCTAGGAATTACCCAACAAATACCCCCAACCCCAACACATAACCGCAGATAAGCACGCAAGTTGGGAGTTAATGTTTTTTGTAGGGTCATTTTTTGAAGATTTTTCATAATGCTTTTACTGAAGTGCATGATTCATGATCAGAAAAACCTTCTGTCACTTCACTTTTCAAAGTTCATGGTTGGTTGCTTCTGTCATAGTACTTGGCCCCCTGAAAAAAGTCTTACAACCCCTAACTTAAAAATAGCATGAAAAATGTCTCTGTGGGTAATTTGTTTAATTTCTCACTGAAAATATATGAGGGAAATCTAACCTTTAATTAGACTTCATTTATTCAAAGAAAATAAAGACTCTAATCAACAAATATAGATCTTGAATAGGTTTTTTTTGCTTGTTTGTTTGTTTTTTTATGAGCACAGTTATTGGCATCCCTGGATTTAGCACAAGACCTCAGCCTTTTCCTATAATGCTTTTCCCACTTTTGTCATTTTGGCCTAATAGTAAATATTCCAGGCATTTTCAGGTATGATAAAAGTCACTGCCTGATTGATGAAGGTCAATGCACTTTTGTCTCATTTGATTTGTGTATTCTGTAATATTCCCCATTTTGACGAATAAGAGGGATTTTGGCCACTGTGTCACCTCATATTTGTACACCAGTGAAGTCATAGATAAATGCTTAAGGATTCCTAAACACTGGGAACATGCTTCAGTTATGTATTGTTCATTATAATTTCTATGGGTGCCAATAATTGCGACACATGTGAATTTGTGATATTTGAGTTTGAGTTTTTTTTTCTTAGAATAAGTTTACTTCTATTAAAGGTTATTTTTCTCTGATACCTTTAATGTAAGGTTAAAAACTAACTAACTAACCACAACCACATTTTACAAAGACATTTTTATCAAAACCTGTCTTTACCAATGGTGCAATAATTCTGGAGCTCACAGTGAATGTCGTTAGATGCTGTATGAGATATAGGATTACACTTACTTACTTATTATTATTTATAAAAGATGCCAGCTATGTCACGCTCCTGGTGGCCCTGGAGGGACTCATGCCACTCAGTTGTAGAACCACAGTTACAGACATAATTTTCTGTAATTCTCAAACTTTTTGAAATAAAAGAGACAAAAACCCTGGAAAATCTAACATTTGATGGTATGCTTACCAGAACATGTTTTTTCATGGGCACTTGCATGGTCTGGTTTTGATCTCATCATTATCACAGAGATATACACTATATGGCCAAATGTATGTGGACACCTGACCATCACACCCATACGTACTTGTTGAAAATCCCATTCCAGATTTATTCCCTGCTTTACTGTTATAATAAGCTCCACTCTTCTGGGAAGGCTTTCCACTAGATTTTGGAGCGTGGCTGTGGGATTTGTGTTCATTCAGCTACAAGAGAATTAGTGAGATCAGACACTGATGTTGGTGAGGAGGTCTGGGGTTCAGTCGGTGTTCCAGTTCATCCCAAAGGTGTTCAGTGGGGTTGAGGTCAGGGCTCTGTGCAGGACACTCGAGTTCTTCCACTCCAACCTTCATACACCATGTCTTCATGGAGCTCGCTTTGTGCACAGGGACATTATCATGCTGGAACAGGTTTGGGCTTTGCCCAAATTCCAGTGAAGGAAAATCTTAAAGCTACAAAATACAAAGACATCCAATACAATTGTGTGCTTCCAACTTTGTGGTAACAGTTTGAGGAAGAACCACATATGGGTGTGATGGTCAGGTGTCCACATATTTTTGACCATATAGTGTAGATAGTACACTAGCTGGACCATCACTGACCTGGAAGCAACAGCATTATTTGCATGCTGGTCTTTGTTATCAAGTCACAAGTCACACTGGACTATGATTATTTTACACATTTTTGTCCCTTGAGGTAAATTTAAAAATAGACTTTTTTTTAAAAACATCTTTTACATGTTTTTTTTCTGTTTGAGTTCTCATATTTGACAGGATATAAAGCATAGCCATTATATTTGTCTGGAAAGATGACAGCTAATAAGCCACTTGCTTGTTGCTGTGGAGACACAGAAACAGTAGAAGGTAGGCAGCTTTAAAAAGGATCTGTCCATCAAGATGTGACACACAGCAGTGACAGACAATACTGGCAGAGATAATAGGAGATGACACACAGATGTGTCTTACTCTCCTTGTGAGGACTTTCCTTTGACATAATTATTAATGCAGCTAATGCATGCTATGTGTACACCTAAACCTAACCCTAACCTCAGCAACCAGAAAGAAACCTTTTGGCTCTTTAAAAAAATAAATAAATAAATAAAATTAGGAAAATAAAAATATGGAAAGCAGCCAAAATGGTCACATATTCCTATCCCCGTGGGAACACACACACACACACACACACACACACACACACACACACACACACACACACACACACACACTCAGACACACAATACTTGGGTAAATATTCACTGCTATTACACATTTCTCAGATTTTTGGTTTTACCTTCTGCATTTGCAGTTTTCATAGTTTGTGGATGTATTGTTTTTTTGGTGGTGCTGCTGGTAGAATTCACATACACAGGGTGTGGCAGCAATGTCCTGTAATTGAGCTGGGCAGATAGTGCTTTGGAGATGAAGGAAGGGAAGTTAAAACCTTCTCCCACAGACTAAAACAGATAAAGCTTGGAGAAAAAAAAAAAGTTACGCAGTCTTGGATTAGATACCCTGTGATATAACCATCTCTCAAAACAAACACTTCCTGAACGCCATCCATCCCTGTCTCCATGTTCCTGATGAGATGATGTTAGCGCTGGCTGATCCTCTCAGTGGGGGGTCTTAATGACCAGTTCTTCCTGTGCCAGCCATGTGGCCTACCTCACTGCAACAGCCAAATAGAAATTAAAATATATATTAAAAAAAATAAAAAATAAACATAAATATCAACAGTAAAAATGTTATACTCAGCAGTTCTAATATTATATTTCTAGAAATAGCCTACCCTGCTGCCCAGGTTTACACTCTTTCTTGTTTTACACATGCACAGTTCATACTCCAGTAAACATGTCCCTCTTTTAACAGAATTGATGTTAATTATGGCTAAAAATAAATAAGCATGAAGCTGATTTGCAGATTGTGGATTTTATCCAAAGTATCGCTTTATATTTAGCTTATCCCTTCTTTCTCCCAACTCTGAAGCCTTCTTTGTCAGTCTCTATCATCAAACGCTCTCCAGAGACACTAGTCTCATCTGGCACACCGTTAAGCTCGAGAGTCAGGCTCCATCTCTGAGTGCTGACCCCTTTCTGACCCTGAAAAGACAAAGGTCATGCAAGTGTAAACATAGTGACAGCAGAACTGGACAACAGATCATCATCAGCCAGTGTTCTGCTATGGTGGACCTGAGGCTACAGTCGATCCATGACAGAACCGTTCCAACAATCTATTACTGGAAGCTTGTCTCCCAGAGAAGCTAGAACATGCCAGAATCACATAACTGAACAGGAGAACAAAGATCAGCCCCATATCCACTAGCCAGATCTGCATTCTTTGTGGTTTGGATGCATCATGACCTATGTAGCGCATTCCAAACAGCAGAGCACGTCTGGAGAAACTATTAGACTTTATGACAGTCAGGCAACACTGGAGGTGAGGGGAGACTGCAACCTCAAAACCCCGACCCCCTCAGAAAGAGGACACACACACATACACACACACACGCACGCACAAATGATCCATGTACATCACTAAGTGAATTACAAGACAACTGTGCTTATTCTGTAAACACATCCATTTGCATAAAAAGAGCTCTATGTTAAATTCCAAATCCATCTCCTCTTGCTGCTGTATGACACCTTTCTAATGAGCAAGGATCATTTAACGAATTGAAATATGCTTGCAACACCAATTTGCAGTTCAGGCCACCATTCATGCATGATTTACTGGCTTGTCACGCTGCTCATTAGGAACACAGTAATGGTGGTTGGAGCCTTATTGCTTGGCTATGGCCTAATTGTCTAATGGGTGTTTCACCCACAGTTCAGCACGGAAGACCCCCGATGTTCCAATACGGCTGTTTGGGAGTGCTTGGCTATAGCCAGGGTCATCACCTTGCCAACTCAAGATTAATGGAGTGTTTAGCTCAGTTGGTGATTGACCAGCGTGCAAATCTGTCACCAGAGCAAGATATATACACACACACACACACACACACAAACAAGGATGCTGAACATTTTCTCAGACGTGTTGTGCATTGACGGATAGCCTTGAGTAAACAGTGATTGTATTACATCCCTCATTGTCACGTAAATTACATTGTTTTTTTTTTTTCCATGCATAGTGAGTGTTCATCAATTAGAAGCTACATGTTTACCTTAGGAGAGTCAGTGAAACTGCTTCAGACAGTAAAAAGCTTGTCTGTCTGTAACATCAGTGACCCTTCACTGCATGGCCTCGCTCTCCCCCTCACCTCTGATCTCTCGCAGACTGCACAGCTCTTTCTCACCTACAACTGTCCCTTTCAACAGCATTTCAGTTTCTGTCTCTACTAGAAAACAATCCATAAGAATAATAGTAGACCATAAATGTTCACCATGCAAAAATTAGTATGCCCTGGCCAGAGTAGGAAGGAGGAAATGTAATCAGTACATTTATAATAGATTACAAGTTTGTAATCTCTGTACTGGATGACAGTCATTAAAGAACAAGTACAAGTACTGGGAGTGTTCTTGGTGTGTGTGTGTGTGTGTGTGGGGGGGGGGGGGGGTTAGAAAGCTTTAGGGACAGGATCCTTCAGGATGGAACAAAAAAAGTTGTGTGAGGTTTTTACTTTCATGTGGAGCTTTAAGAACAGCTTGTTGAAGCTCTTGGGAAGGGGCTCCTGGTTCCATCAAAATTTCCCACTCCAAAAAGTAAAAGTAAAGTAAATAAAGTACATCTGATGGCCTTTGTCAGCTGTAGACTAAATAACAGTTTCTTGATTTGGGAAAGACATTGATACTTTGTCACCTAGTTTGCTTACTCAGTCACATTAGAGTGAAAACACAAAGCTAGCCAGAAAGGGTATCTAGTTAAGGAATAAAGTTATGTACTGCAAATTGCTATTTGTTGTTATAATTTGGGCATGAAAAAAAATGACTTCTTTTTCCAGCAGCCCTGTTTTTTAAGGTGTTCCCAGGGCACAGTGGTAGGGTTAAAAAAAAAAAAAAATCAAGCACAAACCACACCCACTTCCAGTTGTAAATCTAAATATGAAAACACATATGGATATTTTGAGTACACAACATACAGATATGATAATGGCACTGTGTTTCACAGAACCTAACTACTAACTTAACTACTTTTAACTTAACTATTTTAAATATTTGGTTTCATATGCTTCTCTGTAATGTCATAGTATGTCAAAAATAAGGAGGAGCATGCACTTCACTCCTAAAGGATTGCTCCTTTAACTAAAAAAATTTTGCTCATTTTCATTTTGCTGCACACCTCTTGTTAACATAGTGCTTATACCCAGGTCTCTCCCACTGCAAGTCTTTCTTAGGTCATGTATTTGAGCTGTTCCAGAGTTGCTGCAATCAGTCCGGAGCCGTCCTCTCTGCATCTGGTCCCATCCTGGGGCGAAAATCGGTGAGAGTCTGCCGCCAGCATTTCTTAACATCTAGAAGGAATTTACGCCAGGAGAATTGAAGGGAAGCTATTGTCATTAGGTGGTGTGTTAATCTGGCCCCAGGGCCTTTTGGCTCTGCTTTCTGGCCAGAAATATCAGTTACCATATGACTCAAACCAGCTCATGATGTTAAAGAGTAACAGAACCTCTCCAAAGGGACCTGCAAGCAGACACCCCAGTTTGTCACACACTGGCTTGTGTAACATTAGTAGTGTTTTCAGATGTTGACTATCTGTAAATGATTGTTTGTACGTCAAGGAAAACCAAAAAGGATGTGGTGGTTTTAACTGAGAATATTTTTTTATTTTTTGTGTTGTTGCTGTTGTTGTTGTTGTTGTTGTTTATGAATGCTGTTTTTATTTTCATTTGACACCTGAAAGGAACAAGGATTCATGAGAAAAAGATGAAATGATATGTAACAGAAGACAGAGACAAGCTGAAGGAAAAGTGAAATTGGTGAGGTGAGACAGACAGAGATGAGATGATTGAGTGAGAGAGCGGCATTAAAGCAAGAGGGACAGATTTGAAAAAGATGGACCAGAGCGAGAGTGAGATGGAGGCAAAGTGTTGTCTAACAGACTCCAGATGTTGAGAGCTGATGTCTGAGAATCATAATCTTCTTCCAGACTCAGGGAGAGAAAAAGAGAGAGACAGAGAGAGAGAGAGAGAGAGAGAGGTGACTAACATCTGCAGTATTTCCTATCAGAGATCCACAGAACTGGATTCTTACTCACACATTATTACAACCACATCATCACGTGCTTCCTAATCACCAGCACCTCCTATTTCAGTCTTTAATCCCATTATTACCCATGCAGTTCGTTCAGGCACTGATCATGTCATTCATGTGTACATGTCCTTTTCTCTGGGACATTTAGAAGAAATTGAAAAGAGATTTTCTATAGGAAGTGATTGGTGGCATACTGCTTTCCAGTAGCCTAGTGCGAATGAAGAACAACTTATATTAGAACAACTCGTTCATAGTCTTGGTGATCTTGGAAACAACAGATTATAAGGCAAAAAAACGCTGGACAGGTTGCCAATCCAAGGCAAAGCAACACACGTTAACTCACTCTAAGCTTATTACCACTTTAGAGACATTATTGCTTTGCAAATCTGACCAAACTAATCCTTTTCCTGTGTCATCCTTTCCTCCTCTTCTGTTTTCATAAGCAACACTAACGCAAGAATTTTCCCCAGTAAAGTTTCATCTTCTTAAACTCTGTGTGTGCCTGCGTGGGTATCATAATCTTTTGACTTAAAACCATTAATAAAGATTACATAAGATGGCTGTGTAAATGTGATCTCATACATATCTCTCTCTCTCTCTCTCTCTCTCTCTCTCTCTCTTACTGGGGAAGATTAAAAATGCACACACGTCTTAGTTGGTTTGATGTTGTGTTAATCATATTTACCCAGTAAATCTCATTTACATAACACACAACAAAAACAGGATGTGTGTGAGGGAGCGAGTGAAAGGACGAGGAGGGAGATTAAATTGAATTTCATTTGAAAATAAAAAGTAGGTTTATTGGCATGAATATACAGTATGTACCACATACTCGGGGAAAGCACTGAAAACAACAATAACTATAAAAATGGCATAAACAGTAACAGTAACAATACAGTGAACCTAATGACAATAATACACTGGAACAAATGGTACTAAGTCAAAATTTCTTGAATATATTCAAATATGTCTAATATTTCCTATTATACAATTCCAAAAAAAAAAAAGACTATAAGATTATTAAACTTACAGTATTCCAAGACATTTCCTGTTTGAAATAGTCTTGTTCTTTGGCAGATAACTTTGTTCATTTTAACCATTTATTTCTGGAAAGAAGCAAAATTATCTGCCGATAGAATAAGAAAACGTTCAGCTCAGAAATGAGTAAAACATCTAGAAATAGGTTTAGTAGTCTTATATTTTGTTTATTGTAAACTTATAATAGATCAATTTGACTAGATTCAAGATATCTTCTTTTGCTAAGGTGTCATTTGCATTTTGCAGTCAGGAAAATATTCACATTTGACTAAACAATTCATAAAAGCATTCTACAAAAATATGTTTCACATAAATGTTATTGGAAGAATTCAAAAACTATCCTTAGCTTCCATTATACAGTATGTTTTGGGTTTTTAGTTCACTTCTCAGTACAGAGAGATGTCTCCGAATTCTTTTACATGGTAATGAATGTGGTTAATCGATATTAGATGGAAAAATGCTACATTCTAAGAGGGAATTGCTGTAAACAGTTATTTAGGGAATGTGTGGAATTCTTCATCGTAAGGGTTTTTGGTCATTTCTCATCAGGAGCATGCTGGGACATAAACATACACTGCCCTCCAAAAGTTTGGAAACGCCTGAACAAAATAGGGTTTTTGGGCAATATCAGCATAAATCCTC